>JAVHNF010027605.1:9313-19979 GCA_034783455.1 Micropsitta finschii | reverse complement strand
GTTAGGGTTGGAAAGGACCTTAAGATCATCTAGTGCCAACACCCCTGCCATGGGCAGGGACACCTCACACTAAACCATGTCACCCAAGGCTCTGTCCAACCTGGCCTTGAACAACAAAAGGGACGGTGCATTCACAGCTTCCCTGGGCAACTCATTCCAGTGCCTCACCTCCTCACAGTAAAGAATTTCTTCCTTATATCCAATCCAAACTTCCTCTGTTTAAATTTTAACCCGTTACTCCTTGTCCTGTCACTACAGTTCCTAATGAAGAGTTTTATCTCTATTGATTTTGCTAGAAAGACTCACATGGGATGTGTGCTAGGACCAAAATCCATGCCACTGCTCAAGTAACATACAGAGAAACACCACTGATTTTAGCATAGTATTGTAGAGTATTATATTATTTACGCGCACTATGTATTATATTTAGTGTAGTATTGTAGATTTTTGCAGTGTAATCTTTTAAATCTAGCCCAGACTAGATTTAGCCCTTGCACAGGTCGCTGCTACTATAATATTTACTTGACAGAGGCAGCAGACCAGTGAAACAAGGCTGTCAACAGGTTACAAAACTAGAGACAGAGGCTGAAAGATCTGCCACACAGGTAAAACTGTAAAAGGCTGATGTACTCTTTCACTTCCTCCGCAGCTAGACTGCTAATAAGAACCTACGAGGTAAGAGGAAAAAACTCAACAAACCAACAAAGAAAAACCCAGCAACAGAAAAAACTGTAAGAGTGAATCATTTTCCTCCCCTCTCAAGACCTTTCTTATCTATGAAAATCATCAGGCTTAGCAACAATAGCACTGACTTATGGAGCCACACCTCTACAGTGTGTTCTGTGCCTCACTGTAGGTGTGAGCATGCAGACAGCAGGAGACAGCATTTCTGATCCAAGCAGACAGCACCCCTCCACAGCAGCAGACTTCTCACCATGAGGGAGGCAGTCTGTCTCCCAAAGTTTCTGAGGGACATGTTATTTCCAGGAGGTATGGGGCATGGTGCTACCCCCAAGGCTACCAGTAGAGTGACACATGCTCAGCTCCTTGGAGTATCAGGCCAGAAACAATGCTGAAGATGGACAGGAGTATGCAGAAAGAGCACTCAGTTATTCCGTTACTTACCTGTGGCTGAGAGGCCAGATTCATCTTATAAGGATGCATCTTTCCCTCCTCATTTACAAGTGGTGACCAGACTTTTGACTCTGTTCTGCAACACACAAGTTTTGAATAATCTGTTTTCAACAGGCATCATTATTGTTACTAAAAGACCTAAAGTTTATCAATTTCCCAAACATTTCCCCAGTCTTTTATATAATATTATCCACACCAGAAGGAATCTAGACAGCCTCGTTTTAGGCATGTAACTTGAATGACTTAGTTATGTTGTACAAGGTCCTTGGAGAAAGACAGGATCTCAACAGTGACTGTCCCGGCTTATCCTTTGGGACTTCACTGGCAACACATCAAGCATGGGCTCCAAACTGGGCAGTAACGTTGGTGATTACCCAACAGCAGAAGCTGGAGATATCCTTTAGATGCAGATCCTTTAATTAAATGGGACAATTCAAATTACTGCGTGCTTCAGCTTTTATGGATAGCTGGGAAGATAAAATGACTATACAGCTAGCATTTTGCTCTTGAAGTTGGGCTGCCTTGGATAGCCTAGAAATATTTTTTTGTTTGGGTCTCTGAAATTTTCTTCTTATTTATACAGCAGTATCCATGCTAAACAAAGAGGCTTTTGGGAATTGTGGGGAGGAAAAAAACAAACCAAACCAAACCCCTAAGAACTGAGATGACATCATGTGTCAGAGAAAGTCTATATAACCTTTACTGGTCTGTGGTCTGACCCAGTTACTCACAGCAGCCTGAAACACAAATGAAGATGTATGACCAAAACCAACCGCTCTTACCATCATCATTTTGGAGTTTTGCTATGTCCCAGAGAACAACAAACAAGTGGTGAGGAAGAAGAGTGCTTCAGTCTGCTTGAGATACTTTGTGGGAAACATATATTACCAACATTTGTCAGAAGTACAACAGTAGTTGATATCTCAGATGGACTAAACAGTGCCACTTTTCCCAAGGTTTTTAATAGTAGGAAATGAGTGGCTGCAGTATTGCTGAGTGAAAACTGTAGTTCAGTGCTAAACATTGCATAATGCAACAACCAGATGGCTGATAAACTTTTAGGATGAGTTTTGAAAACCACGTCCTGTTTTGACAAGAGCCCTTTGTGGAATCTGGAACTGCAGATAGATGTACTTCCCAGGTATTTGTGAGTGCAGGGCCAGCTCCAATTTAAGTACTTTGCGAAACAGGAACGCTTCCACCGAGTATTAGAGTGATAACTGGAAAAAAACCCTCCAACCTTTAAACAGCAAAGGCTGATAAAACTGATAAGGATGGAGAAATAGGCAACAGAGCTACCAATGATAAATTCAGTCTGATCTATACCATTCTTCTAGAAGCACTCCAATATCAGGACATTTTTTAAACAGCCCAAACTAAACTGTGATGCACATGTACATCCCAGACATTTGCTGCATAAATAGTATTTTAACATTTATATCCAGAGGGCAGCTCAGTGGGAAGCAACGGGAGGCAGCATTCTCACTCTGGGAAGAGGAGAAATTTTATTGACCTGCTATTGCCTCTGTTGCACTCTGGACTTTACACAGAAGAAACCTGAATTAAGTCTGCTGTGCTGCACCCCCTTTCACAGGGAAGTACAAAGACACAGGTCACACCAGATATCCTTTACAAGCATTCAGGTACAGCAAACCTTTGATTCCAGTCTACTGCATCTTGCAGGACCAGCCGCAGTGCTAATACCCAAGAACCTGTCACCCAAATCCTGACATCTGGCAAGTTATGGCACAGACTAACAAAAATGAATGTAACAACTGCATGGGATCAGATCTATGCCAATCTAATCATTATCTTGTCTCAACAGCTGCTGTTACTGAATGCACAACATACCCCAGGTGAGTATAAAACAACCAATCCCTCATTGCTTCTGGCAACCCACACTTTAAGCAGTTTTACCCAGATTATGGCTATCGACCCTGACAGTCACAGCCTAAGACAGAGGTTTTTGCACTTGAAAATTTTATTTGCAGAGCAGAGCAGCTTGTTGACCAATGCAAAGCCTTATTCCTTGAAAGTGTTTTGAACTCATGTGTGACCAAGTTTCATCTCCTCTGGAAAAACAAGGAACACATCAAAGTATAGGGAAATCAAATACCTTGCTAGCCAGGCTGCAAGCAAGTGGACATTGGCTGCTGCATCAAGAGATGAAAGAGCAGGTTAGAGAGCTTTAAACACTTCAGCTGATCTCTGGCATGAGGCATCCATGTGCCAGTTCCCACTGGCAGTGATCTAAGTCATTTTGAGGTAGCATTATCTTTTTTACAGCAGCTTAATATTATCGGATGTCAGAAGCCCCAGAAGACCTTAATCAGACTGGAAATGTAAGCTCAGAGCAGGCCAATGTATGAATACGGAGTGGAGACTTCTCAGGCACTTGCTTTCATCCCACTGCCCCCCCACTCAGTGCATTTGAGGTGGCACAGCACACTGGTCTTCAGCATAGCAGAGGCAGCTATGGCCAGCTACTGCAGCCAGTGGGGTTTGGTTGTTTGGGGTTTTTTTTTTACCAGATTCTTCTCCCTTATTTATTAGCAAAGCAAAAGCTCAAGTTTGTTTCCCAGCTTGCTGCCATTCTGATCTGTCGCTGGATATAAATGGAAGCAGAAAGGTCACTCCAGGCTTTACTTTCAATCCAGTTTAAAAGTTATCCAAACAGAAAGGTTAAATAGCCCGCATGGTTGTTCCTCTAAGGCTGGAAGGATAAAGCTTCCTTTTGTCTTCACAACAGCTGCAGCAAAGCCCTTCAGCCACTCTCAGCAGCCCATTTATAGCCCCAGTGAAGCCACCAAGAGGAGACAGTTTTGCTTCCCTGCCTTTATCTAGCTTTGAAAAGGTGCATGCCCTGTCCCACCACACTGCCAGTGGAGCCCATGGTCTGCAGGTCATCAGTAGAACCACTATGGTTCCAGCTCTCAGCAAGGGTTTTCTGCATCTATTCCTGGTGTCAGTGCTTGCACTTTTACTGAAGCATGGAGGAGAAAGAAAAACAGCACCTAAAACTTCACCTCCTGTCCCACTGCTAGCCAGGGACTTTCTGAAAGGCTGGGAGGTGTGGGCATAAGACACAGACAGTAGGGCGGATTCATTAGACTCATCATGTTTGTATCTTATCTACATTTTTTCGTATCTTATTTATATGAAGCTGGGAACAGGCATCAGAGTACATAGCTCAAACCCAGCCTTCGCAATGGTGCCTTAGTTCACAGCAGGCTTCTACAGGTAGGACTGCAGTAGCTCTCTGGAGGATTTTTTCCCTGATTTGGGAGAGAAGATCCCCAGCCACAAAACTACCTCCATGCTCACTGTACCTCTGCCACAGAGCATGGCCACGCTAGCAGGGCTACCAGACCTGCCTCTCCACCAGTGGTGGGGCTGGATGTCCAACAGCATACTGTGGAAAGCCACCCCATCTTTGGTGAAAGCCCCATAGGATCTCACAGACTCCCGCTTAAATTGATGAATATTTATAATATGGTTCCTAATGCGTATTCTTTCAAATGAGATTCCGGCAGAGAGAACCACTTAAGCAGTGCAGAAAGAAAATACAAAACCATGACACAAACAAGCCTGGAAACAAGTGCCAAGCAAATTAACTGCAGGCACATGGATATACAAACTTCATCGTGTTTGAAGTTTACATTTCCATGATGTTTTCCTTACTACAGGAGAGAAAGCAACCAAGACAGGGCCAGGGAATGAGCTGTTTCATCCAGGCAGAAACCAAGACCAATGATTAGAAAGGAATTTCTCTGATTCTAGTTTGGATGGGGAGGTACTGGTAGGAAGGGAAGAAAAGAAACTGCATGCAAGTCATGGCAGGAATCTGGAGAGGTATTTACAAAATACAACACTTTTCAAGAAGCTTGGCTTGAATGTGGTATAATATAAACATTACAAGAGGATAGATTTTGCTATCAATGCTTTGTGTGCAGAGCTGTGCCATAGCTTCAAGGGAAAATTTGGAGCTGGAAAATGAGGGTCTATTTCTGTGCACCAGGAACTGTGTAAGTTCCATGAAGAAAAAAATGTCACATTTACATTCCCATTTCAAACACTGAGATGGACACGACTACGATAGCAAAGAATAAACATGTACAGATTGAAAACTTCCCTGTACAACACAAAGTTTGCTAGCAGAAAAAATTAGGAAAGACCTAAAGAATTACTTTTTGAACCCTCCCCAGAGTTTTTAGACAGGCATTTTAATAATGTTTAGAAACTAGCTACAAGAGCTCTCAGGCTACCAATAAGGTACCTTTTAATTAGCCTTTTAGCTGCAACAACTGCAAAGTACATGCCCTTGGATTTAAACATGAGCAGTCACTTTTAGCAACCATCCATTAATGGAATTACTCTCTTTGGCAAACAAAACTGTACTCCAGTGGCATGCAGCCTATTGCCAATTCAAACAGCAACGCTAGTCACAACTTCCTAGACAAGAGGCCCCAAATTCACTCCTTCACACATGGCGTTCTGCTCCTTGCACTTCAGGTACCTCTCCATACATCTACTAAAACCAAAAGGTCAACTCCAGCTACAGAGAAGAAGCAACAGAAGTTTATCATAAGCAGTTTCGTTACAGAGCTATGACTGATAAAACACACCCGAGTGCTCAAACTCACACTGTTCTTCCACTAGCCAGCTACAGAGTTAACTAACTACTTTTGCCTCACCTAAGAGGCTGTAAACCACTATCATTGGCAAGCTTCACTTGCCAAAACGACTTTGAACTTGCCAATCCTTAGTAAAAGCTGCCAGTATGCATCCAGGAGGGCTGGAAGCACCACACCAGCCATGGAGATGTTGTGAGCTGCCACAGTGTCAGGCCATCTGCATGCCCTAATATAGCTGCAAGCAGAGCATCGGCTTTTCCCAGGGTCAGAGGAATTATTAGTAAGATGACAGAGCTGGAAAACTTTTCTTGGCAGGGAAGCAAAAAGCAAACTTAAATGAGTCAATGGATTCCACCAACTTCCTAGAACACAAATTGCGGCTTTGTGCAACTAGTACCCAAAGCCAAAACCTGCAAACATGTGGAGCAAGCAGGAGTGCAACTGAACCTCCTGAATAAAATGGAGATGACATTGCACAGATGCTCTCTTCTTCTTCATAAGCATCTACACTTGATCCTTTCTGACAAGGCATTTAACATGTACTGGTAGCAGATCTGACTTCCCCAATCCCAGTACTTTTCAAAAAACAAATACATAACTTCATTCCTTGGCATCACTTTCAGCAAAGTAACAGACTGTTTTGCAAACAAAAATGGAGCATTAATATATTATATGCTGGCAGCAGAGCTGCAGAAAAGCAGCTTGAAAATTGAAGAAAAGGACATTAGGAGCAGAACAAAAGATTACACGTTTGCAATCCCTTTTCGCAAATATTTTTCTCTTATTACCACCCCCTAACCTGCCTCCAAACATAGAGGTAAGGACAGACTCGCTGTAGGAACACTTTCTTTTTGTTGGGGAAGAAAACAAACAAAAAAACAACAACAAAAAAAAAACCACCAACAAAAAAACTCCAAACCAATGACTGTACCTTCAAATTGCTCAGGGCTGCACAGTTCTACCACCCATTTGGTGACTAAAGCCACAGGCAAAAAGCCATTTGATTTAGAAACAATTTTCTCCTGTGCTTCAATGAATATCTGTCTACTTTTGTACGTGTGCAGCTACAGGTACACAGATGTGTATGTCAAATTCATCATGAACATTATCACTGACATTGGTAATGACTGGTTCCTTTGGTTATCAGGAGGATTTTGTTGTAAAATTGTTCCTTCTGAGCCTTCCCTTTGAGTGCTCTTTGTCAGAGCAAGTGTCCTTCCCAAAATACACCAAGTTTCCATATAAAGTTGATAGCTTCTCCAGTCTGTTGGACATGTCTTGCTGCTTACCCCCATTAAAGGAAAATCAGAGGTAAGCTTGGAAGGGGTGCAGACTATGGGGAGGCTTTGCTTGACCTTAGCACATTACACTGACATTTACACTCCCTAACTGGGAAAAGAGGGGGGAGCGGAAAAGGGAAGAAGAGCAGCTCTTCTCAAAGACACAAGATCCAAAACTTTGTTTTTCCTATGAATGGAAGAAGCTGAAAAATTTGCCTGTGAAATTTCTCAGTTTATCAACCAGGTGGTTTTGAGTTGACTGAAGCACACTGTCCGCTGTAGGTCAGTCTTTCTCCATGTACCATACAAAACCATGGTGCTGAGCTTGAATTTACACCACTGAAGTCAGTAATGGAACCTTTATTTTAATTTCCTGGAGAACTACAGTTCTAAAAGCACTCCCTAGCCTTAAACAAAAAGCAAAATGAATGAACAAATACAGGCTCAGAAAAGAGCAGGGAGCTGCCAGACATGTTAAGTTCAGCAGGAATTTGGTGTATGCGCCAACATTGTTGAATACCCACTTTTGAGGCTGAAAACAGACCCTTCCAACTCTTCACACATCAAACAGTAAAGCACCTGGCAATCCTGCTTAAAAAAAGCATATTCAGGGAAAGCAATTTGTGGCTGGGTTTTAAATCCTAGGCAATTAACAGATTTGCACCTTTGGGTGAAAAAGGAGACCAGGCATGTTTTCTTCAGCTAGTAATTTGATCCATTTTTTATGGTGACATGTGTTAAGACTAGATTTCCTGCCTACAATCTGATCTGAAATATTTTTGGACTGTTACCATCGTTAAGGAAAATACTGAAACAGGAAACATTGGAATGCTGTTGATATTCACAATCAAGTACACACTGCAAACAGCATTTCCTTTACCAGAAGTGTTTAAGTCCTTTCAATTTTCTACACTTACACTTCTCTTAAATAATCATCAGTACAGCCAAACATAAAAACATCTTAACCACTTGACTTCCATTAAAAGAGAAAAGAGGGTTGCATATTTGCAGAACACATATAAACTTTGCTTTGGTCCACAGAAGGAGCACAAGAGACAAGCATAGTGCAATATTTCCCTAAAACTTTCCCAGCCTCCAACCACTCGTAGCTAAAGGCTTTCTACAGCAGAGGTACTGCAGACCAGTGGTCTTTACCAGTACAGCTATTTGGTACAACTGATTCAACAACAAGCTACAACTGCAGAGCCTGGAGACCAGACCCGACAGATGGTAATGCTGAAGCTTTCATTTTCATACTCAGCCAAATACTTACAGATACTTTGACCGAGAAAAAAACTTCCAGCTCTGACATGACTGCATTGTCAGCCTTCCTCACTAACTGTATGGTCAAGCCTTACTGACAGAGTTTGCCCACCAAGGTTCAGGAAGCCCAAGCCATACCACTTTTTCAGGTGGCACTTCTTTTCCAAAGTGCCTTACACCCTTTCCACCTCTGTAGCTTCTCTTCTTCACAGAGGGGGGCTGACCACTGACCCAATCAGCTTTCCTCACCCATTTCCTCTACCCTAAGCTGTACAGGAAGGTGAAGCATGGGTTCCAACTATTTTAAAATGCCTCCTCTATCACCCCTTCTAAGCCTCTTCTCAAGATCTTCCATTTTAAGGTCTTGGCCCTAGACTGCAAAGTAAAGGTCTCAAGCCTCAGCAGGAAGGACAGAGACATAACAATTCTGACAATTGTGTCCAGCTGCATTTGGGACAACACAGTTACAGGGGGCCAGGAGACAGCTGGGTGCTAGGGATAAATTATTCTCAACAGAGCACAACCAAGAAAGACCACGTGATACACGCTGTTGTCTTTTGGCATTAAAGAAGAGTCTCTCCTCCAAGAAAGCCTCCTGCAGTATCATATTCTTCACTACAAACACATCTCTAGCAGCTATCAAGCTATCAAGTACCCAAAAAGTAAGAAATTCTTCCCTAAGCAGAACTTTACTCCCAAGAAGGAGGATCACCAAAGATTTAAAGTCCCCCAGAATCATATAGAATGGATTTTATATAGAGCAATGAGTAGTAATATCAAACCCTCAAGTGAATAAGTAGTCAGATCAATGCTTTCACATCTGTGTGGTATTGACACTCCTTGTCCCTTTTGTCAGCAGTGCTCATCAATCAGTACAGCAGGAGAAGCGTCCAACACACACTCATGCTACCTCATTGAAAGGGGGTCTTGAAAAAGAGTTGGGCTCTGCTAAATCAAAGTCCCTGCATCGTTTTACACAGCTGCACATGCAACTAGAAATCTCTCCCTGGGCAGCTTCCATACCCAAGGCCCATGAAACGTGCATAGGGTAGCTATAAAGTTAACGACTTTTTAATTAACATTAGCAAACACATTTTACAGACTCAATGATCTGTAAGAGTGAGCCTGCCCGCAGGCTGAAAGAGCTCTAGCCTCCCCTCCTCTCTCCCAGACAGAGCCACATGGCACTGGTTTGCTAAGTCAAGCAGCCGGATATTACAGAGAGGAAAAGGAGCACTCTTTTGCAGGAAGATTACAGGCTGCCAAGTCAGAGGCCATTATGAGAAACTCTGGGACTAACAGGCTGCTGCAATGCTCGCCACCCATTCACACTGCCAGCACTGTGCTCTCTTCTTCCCTCTGTGAATTCCCTCGATGAATTACCAGGCTTTTTTTGGCCAAGACCCATCTCTTCTTCCTGAACTGGCAAATGCCTGCCGAACTCCTGGCATTGTAATTGCTATGGTAAAAGGCATCTGTTTATCACAGAAAAGCCCTGAACAACTAAACTACTGTCATGCTTTTGCACTCCTTCTGAAAGCACTTCCCTTGCATCTGCCATGATGCTGATGGACGATTGCTCTGGGAGAAGGCAGCCACAGGAAAAACTCACTCCAGAGCAACTAGAAATGCCATGCTGCATCTACCATGTGACTCTGACAAGTGCTGGGACCCAAGGCTACAATTCAAACCAAGAGAAAGGATAAATCCCCAGCACCCTCAAAAAACCCCCAGGTTCCAGTTGTTTATGAGTGAAGTTTTCACAAGCCCCATCTTTGCTGTCAGGAGCAACAGAACAGGCTGCCAGACCCTGCCACAAATTATCAGCCAATTTCTCAGTGGGAAAACTGTTTTCATAAGGTCAAAGTGCAGCAAACGCAAGCTGCATTAGGATTAAAGGCTGAAATGGAGTTGCTATACAGTGCTTGACCAGAGAAAGCACTAAGAGGTCAAATTAACAAACCAGCCAGAAGTCTTTCGTCAACCCAAAACATAGCTACTGCCCACCCCAAATCCCTCCCTCCCTCCCTCCCTCTCCCCACCCCGCCTTGCTCAGTGATGTACCTGCTGACCGTCAGAGTTAGTTCATCTGTGCAACCCTTGATTTTGTTCTGGGCCTCAAGGTGCGTCATGTTATCTGTGTTAACTCCATCAATAGCTATGATCTGGTCTCCTATACACAAGTTGGCTACTGCAGCTTTGCTACCTGGAGTCACCTAAGAGAAAACAGAAAGAGTGATTGGACTTTCAATGGAGAGCTTTCCATAGAAACATTGAAAAAAGCCCCAGACAGTTAAGAGCACTCAGGTTTCTCTCACTGGTACCTGGAAGCAAAGAGGTGAAAATTCATGGAAG
>JAVHNF010027603.1:9388-20107 GCA_034783455.1 Micropsitta finschii | reverse complement strand
TTCCCTGGGCAACCCATTCCAGTGCCTCACCACCCTAACAGTAAAGAACTTCCTCCTTATATCCAATCTAAACTTCCTCTGTGGGATACACCCCATGTTGTCCACCAAGTAATAGTAATAATAATAATAAAACAACAATAATGCTGACGTACTTCCAATAAACACATTTCTTTGCAAAAGTTTTAATAACTTTCTAATAGCTGCAAATATAATTAGGTGATATTAAATGCCAATAAAATAAATATTTAATATTTACTTGTGATTTATTAATTATTAATAATAAGACTATGCTCTGACATAGTACTTTCTATGGCAGGATCTCTAAGTGCTTAACAAAGGACTGCTGGCCCATTCTTTCTGCTTTTACTGACAGAGACACCACAACAAAATGAAGTAACTTGCTGAAAAATGCAGCAAAGCTCAAGGCAGATGGATCTCCGCATCCTCTGATTCTGTGCTGCTGAGCCACACATCTGCACTACATGTGGACATGACACTTCACTGCTTTTCCTGGGCTCTTTTTGCAGTTGCATTTGCTGAGATGAAATTACCACAGAGCACAGATCTTCCTGCAGGACTATAAAACCTCCACTTTAACAGTTTCTAAAGGAGCTACAAGTTTGCTCCACTGAAATGAGATGCAATTCTTCATGAAATGTGTGGAAAGCAGTTCAGCTCAGTTGCAGTCTGAATGCCAGCACTTAAACTCTGGTCTGTTTGGTAGACCATGTAGTAAGGGGATTGGAATTACACAGGGATTGCATTAGCAAATTAATATTGTTTTAATTATCCCTTGTAAAGTATCCGAATCTCATTACCACAAATATTTGTAAATAATCCTAAATAGAGGGTGTTTATTGACCTCAGTAGACCCAGAAGAATTAGAACTAAGAACAGGATATAATAAAATTCAGTTTATTAAAAAAAAATGTGTTTATGCTTCTAAGAGAATAAAACTGAAACAGGATTCACAGTTTGCTGAAAAGAGACTTTTTTGCCACAAGCAAGACGTCAGAGACCAAATGATAGAGGAATATAACTTCTAGAAAAGCAAATATGTATTGGTGAGTCAATACTATGTGACTCAGTAAGTATTGATAAGTGTAAAGAGTCTGCAATACATCTGAAATGAGTACAAGCTTGTATAAGGGATTCGGAGATGAATATCATGAAAAAATATTTTTAAATTTGTGATTTAATTTTTAAATCATGAAAGTTTTGAAAGCTTCATATTTATATACAGAAGTACCTTTGAAAGAAGCAGAAGCAACTTACATTTCAAAGAGGAGTTTACAGGCCCTGTCTGGCAAAGAAGGGGTTAATTCAGGCAGCAGTTAATGACAAGATGATAATGGACCAAGCAGCTGTGTATAAGAGAATCAGAAGAGGAGACTTAAGAAGTAAAAGCTAAATGCATCAGGAGAGGTGAAAAGCAGGGGGGGAAGAGGTCTGATCTTTGGTAGGAAGGGGAAGATGCTCTGGGATATAAGAAGGGCAGTGCAGGTGACTTGCTCCCATGCCAGGCAGCGGCCACTCTGACAGTGCTCCTGCATGGCACTCTGGCAGAGAAGAGAAAATTTCCCTGTATGGGATGGTCTTAGCTGGAGCCACCTGCTTATAACCTATATTATTGAGGGTCTTTGAATTTATAATTAGGAGTAGTCAAAGTATCAAAATCTCAGATCTCCTGATTGCCTCAGTGTATATTTGGTTTTGTCTCTTTCAGAAGCTTACAGTGATTTTCCAGCTGGACATGTTGGCTTTCACAACTCCACATGAAAGCCAAAGTAATTTTAGTATACAAACACTGAAAAGAAAAAAAAAAAAAAAAAGCAAAAGCCCAACAACTTCAATTTAAAGAAATGGTTACGTCATTCTGCACAAAATAGGGCTATAAAAATAAAGAAGAGTTGTAAAATCCCTGAAGTATCAGCAAGCAGAAGGTAAGTGAATACTGGTTCCTCTAATAAGTGCTGTGGGATGGGAGAATGGTTGGCCTGAGGAATCAGGGTGTTGGTGGCATGGAGGTATGTGATGAGGCAATAGGGTCAGACTGCAGTGATAAATTGATGCTGGTGTAGAAGACCCACCTGAATTACTGAAGATTCCAAATGGATATAGAGTATATTACTTATATATTTATCAAGCCATGTAATGATCTTTCTTTTCTGTAAGTTATAATTCCCAGTCATAATACTGTGGTGTGTGCTTATTGAATAGGGTAAGGGGATGTTTGCCATACTGAACTTGTATATAGTCAATTCACATGTAAAATCAATTATATGGTGTTATATTATTCCTGAAATCCAGACAAATTGCCTGCTTGAAACAAATTACACTCTTCAGTAACATGTGGTGCCTTAAAATGCTAAAGTCAGTTCACTTAGGAATGGTCAATTTTTGTTTCTCTTTAAAAAGCTAGTAGTAGAGGAATGGTAACAGCTTGCAGAAAGATTGGCAAAGAACATACAGTTAGGCCAGTGACAAACAGGCTGAAGAGGAGGGGCTTATTTACTGAGATGGTCATTAGGCTGGGGAAATCTGTCACATGAACTCATCGTAGTGGCTGTGATCAAGATGTGACAGGACCTTCAGTGGGACAGATGTGTACATGCCTGGAGAGGATCTGAGCATTCCTGTCACAAGAAAGGGACTGGAGTAGATGGATTTCAGGTTTCTTTTTTCTATCCAGATGCACATAATAATGTATTAGAGATCTGTCTAAGGTTGGTAATATTTTCAACAATATAAATAGCCATAGCAGTGGTTTTGCCATATTGTTTTTATCCTCAATTTTGCAGTTAGAAGCTGTAGTTTACTGTTTTATTTATTGTTATTTTTAAGGTCTAACCCATAACAGAGTAACACTTCAGCTTTTTAAAAATCCACAAAACAATCTGACAAAATAAATGAAGGAAATTATATTCTAGCAAATTATATTCTAGTAGTAAATTGAATTGTTTGGCTGTTGTGGAATTTCTCATTTAACTGCTTCTAAATGTTCTGTCCTTTAATAACAGTCTAGGTAGTCCAAAATAAGTGGAATACAAAACCCCTTAGATTTTCAAGTGTGGTTTCTTTAACAGATTGCATTATATGTGTACTTGTATGTTGTACGCAGTACTAAATACAAGCAGGAAACTAAAATCAGTGCCTACTGCAGATGTCATGTTTTACTGACTAAGCTAGTGTAAAGAGATGCTGTGGAACAGGGAAACATGTTACTAATGTAAGAAATAATGTAGGAAGGTAAATGCAGTGCATAATGCAATTTAGGAGTTGGCTGTGTAGGAAAAAGCCTGATAAGTCTTTTACCTGATATGATTTCAGGAGTGATGCACACATTTGTGGGATTTTTTCAACCCTAATAAGCCAGCTGACAGGTACAAGGTAAACATGATGCTATTACTTGGGAAGCAGGCAGCGGCTGTCAGTGACACAATGCAAGTTCAGAACAAGTGTCAAGAAAATACTGGCTGCATAAAGAATAGCCAGAAGAACCAGGAGACAAAGTGACAGTGCTCTCTATCATGCAGACAGACTTGGAGGCTGTTGCCTAACAGTCTCATGCCAGGTCTCCCAAGGATGCTCAGTTGATGCTTCAAAAGGTTGCTGAACTAATTCAATCAGTTGGTCACTATCAAAGGACTACAGGATCAAAATATACTACATGATGTATCAACTAGCTGCTTTTTCCACTGTCATTAGGTTCAGATTGAGTATCAGGTGCAAAGAACTGAGCCCAGCATCATTAGCCAGCAGTGGCTGGACACTTCAGTGCATGTATCTCTGTAAAGAGCAACATCCTGAAGAACTGAAGGGATTCAATCCCAAGGGTACCAGAAGTTGCCCTATTGAGGCCAGGTGAGTTTAATCTGATAAAAACATTAAACTATGTAGGCATCAAAAAGAATTCAGTTGTGGAGTCTCATTCTGTGTGCTAAAAAATGTGGGCATTAATAAGAAGAGAGTAAGAATAACGCAGTTATTAGTGGAGTAGAGATTTTCTTTGTGTAGCCTGCATTTTTTAGTCCCTTTGGAAATAGGAAAACAGATGCCCATAGGACTGGGCTCTAATTTATAGCTTTGATATAAATCTTCTGATTTATATCTAATTTTATCACTAGAAATTTAGCTAAATGCTGAGATTATGAAACTTGGTTTTGACAGCAGCAACAACAAAAGGGTATTGAACTGAAATAGGGTTTGATATACTGTTAACCAATTAACATTATTCTTTTTCTGGGGCCAAGAAATACACATTTGCCCTTAACAGAATGACCGACCAAACTGCTGTCAGTCAGCCAATCTGATAAAGGTCAACTACTGAAAGACTACTGAAAGTTTGTGTACTGTTGTTCATACACAAACTAAGTAACCTGGGCAGTCATAAGTTCATTTGTTGTTTTGAAAGGAAAATGCACACTATTTGCATAGATGCATCTGCTGTGCATCAATTTCAAAACCTTTAATGAAATCTTATGTGAAAATATTAATATCAACCTTCCTAGTGATACCTCATGTTCTCAGGTGGTCCTTTAGATATCTTGACAGCACAAACTTGGTTTAAATAAAATGATATGTTTAAAATGTTGTTTACTTTTAATTTAGTCAAACCACTTTTCCTAACATTTAAACTGGCTGAATAAAACTGACAAGGGTGCAAAAGAGGAATATGGAGATTATTCCTAAAATAAGCGATTATTTTACGTAGAGATTTACATTTCAGATTGTGGAATAAAATTTTAACTACTTCATGTTTACCTAAATCTGAAAAGATTTTGAACTGGTTTAACTCTGTAGAGAGCTGGACAGCAAACAACTGTGGGACCTGCAGCAGCAGAGCTGATTGATAACTGCTCATGGCTGGTGCTTACCAAAGGAAAGGGCCGTGCTGGGCACCAGAGATGGTGGACAGTTGTAGAATAACTTTCCTACTCAAGGAATTTTGCACAGGCATAACTTATCATTACAAAGAAATTCCCTCATGTTCTGGTTAGGAGTTTCCTTTTAAGAAAAGAATTTAAAAAGGTCATCCTCTAAATGCAATTGCCTGTGATACCATCAGCTGGACCCAGGTTTAACTCCAGTGAATAGTTGCATCACCACACTTATCTAAATCTCCCCATGCCATGTCTGCCCTGAGGGAGTATTTTGTCTGTTGCAGCATTCCTCATGCCAGGGAGCAAATAGTATTTAAAGATGTATGTAGCTCTTGTTGTAGAAGTTTTGGGAGCCCAGAGCTTCCAGATAAAGCTATCACACAAACTAGATGTCCTACCAGTAGGTAAATGGTGTATTTATACTTTTAACACCCATTTTTCTTTTAAAAAGTACCTGAAATGTACATTCTTTGTTTGAAAGAGTGAAGCTGCTCCCACTGCTAAGCTGTGGGTATCTTTAGCCATGTCTTTTGTCCTTACTTTCCACAGTTTTGGCATCCTTTATCTGAGTCACTTCTTTTGTAAGGACAATGTTTTTTATATCCATGCTCTCCCCTTCAAATAAAAGTGAAAACCACTGTCATGATTTTACAAAGATCTTAAAGGATTGAAGATTTACCCTGCCTGTAAAGTAGGATATAATATTTTTTTAATAGAGATGGGAGCTTCATGTGTATCTTCACAGAATAAATTACATAAATCCAGTGTGAAAACACTGCATAAAAATCTTCAGTAATAATGCTGAATATATGTGCTTACCTGATTCTTGTAAATAAGTGATTACTGACAATGCATGCTAATTCTTCCATTGCTCAAACGGTGCCAGCTTCAGCAGTTTGAAAAGACAAGTTCAATGTAATTTGTTAAATTCCGATTAGTTTGGTTTATTTTCTACTTCTGTTGCATTATTAAGCTGGAGAAACCCAGAAGTGTTTCTGGTTTATGTGCTTGTTTGTGAGCAGAACCTTCACTTCAGCATTACTGTAAAGAAGATGTTGATACCTGTAGGCTGCCAAACAAGCAAGGTGGTAATTTCCTTCAGTTTATGTAGTGACACGGTGCTATGAATGCATGCAGGAGTATACGCACACGTGTTAGTAGCACTTGTATACATATGTGTGGCTCTGAGGGAATAGCGTGTGTGAAGCCAGATTTTTACCTAAGCTCTCTAAAGTGGTTTGATGGGAGTCAAGCTGGCAGTTTTCTGGGGCCTGAAGACTGCAGTTTTAGCTATCATCAATCGCTTTCAGTGTCACTGGGGCTTACAGAGGATGTTTAGTAGCTTGCTCTACCTCGGCTTTCCACTGTCTGCTAGAACTTTGAGGTTTTGTGCCATCTTTGCTCCTTTCTTTCCCATCTTTGTCCTTAGTGTCACCAAAGGGATGTGGGAAGAATAGCTGAATGTTTGCATCCTGATAGTTGTCCCATTAGGACTTGCCTTATGCAGCTGTAAAGGAAGGGCTTTGTCCCCCAGATCTACCCAGAAGTTGTTTTCTTGGACTAACACATCCTTCCAATTACAATTGTGTCTCCCTCGCCAACCCCAGAGGCTCAAGGATGTGGAACATGTGGCCTACCCTCAAACCCCTGAAATGAGAAACAAAAAACAGCACCAGTGCAGAAGCTCCTAATGATACATCTCTTTTTTTAGCCTGGTTTCTTTCTGAACGCATGTGTATGAGTGATGATGACTGTTGCAAACTTTCCTTAACCTGAAAAGGGGAAAGACACAAACAGGTCTGACCTGGCATCAGAAAATCTTACTGCCTGCTCATGGTGTGGAGTCTGGTCATTTACAAACCCCAGACATAACTCGTGGTTTTCTGTTTTGTGGCCCCTGTATCTTTCGTGCATCCACACTGAGTAGTTTTAAAATGTGCTTTCCACAGCTGACTTATACCTCAGTATAGTTAGATGTGTTACTCTAAAGTCAGAGTGCAGTTGTTGAAGAGAAGGGAGAACTATGGAAACAAGAGGTTAGAAAGAAGAAACAAAAAATATATACCACTATACCATGTTTGTATGTGTCTTGCCTATATGGAGAATATATACATGTATGTGTGAAAGAATGGAGCAGGGAGACAGATTATATGCTGCCTGCATGGTGTAGTCATATTTTAAGTAAGTTGGGTCTGAAAATACTTAGCAACGATGCAAAAAACTAGTCAGATTGGGAAAGACTACCAAATCTTTCAGACAAAGAGTTTGGTCAATGTGGTTCTCAGCTGTGACTTGGGGCAGGGGATGAAAATTTTGGAGACATTTGAGGAATCTGGTTTAAGGATTTTCCTGCGCTATAAGGGAAATGAAGGCCACTCATGGTGAGGATGTGTGTCAACGTATAATTGAAAGCATGCAGCAACTTTTTGACTTGAGTTGGTTTGAACTACGACTGACTTGAGTTGGTTTGAGTTGGTTTGACTTGTGTGGTTTGAACTACAATTTCTGAGTCAAAAGGATCTAAAAGAAGAATAACTGCTCAGCCAACAGGACCAGGAGAAATGGAATTATGCAAAGACTAGAAAATGTGTTTTGTGTACTGAAACAGTTCATGATAATGCAGAGTCTGACAAGAGCCAACAGCACTTCTCCAAGAAATGGATGGTTTTTAAGGTGGCTTTAAAAATGATTACACAATAGAGAGAAATCTGAGATGGAGAAAATTTCTGAAGAAGGCAATATCTTTAAATCCATGTTGATGCCATGGAACTGCACAACTTAGATAAAAGACACAAAATATTTGAAGCCCTCTGATCCAGAAGATCAGTTAAAAAACAAAAAAAGCCAGTGCTTGCCTGCTTTTTTTCCACTGCGTCTCTGTATGAACAATATAAATATTTGTCTGTGTCCTTTTGTGTGTCTAATGCAAAGGCCTCAACTTGTGCATGTCAGAGCTGTTGCAGCTTTAGGGTTTTTCCACAGGTTGGTTTTTTTTTTACACAGGGTTTCCACAGGTGATTCCAGCTAAATAGGAGACCATAATCAATGGTTCTCTTTAAAGAACTCTTTTCTCAACTTTGTTCTGCATCGCTTAATGTGCACTTATTTTATTTCTCAATTCTGAAATTGAGAAATAAATCTTGGAAATAAATGTAGATGATGCTTTCTTAACCCAAGTAAGGTGAGGCTGCAACAGTTGAGAGATTTCTTGGGGATCTTGAGATGCTGGGGAACCAGAATCCACACTTGTATGTGGGCCTTAGCCTGCCTGGTAGCTTCAGGTATCTGCCTTACGAAGCGTTTGGATGATAAAAGTGTGCTCTTTGAGGAAATACTTTGGCAGAAGAAGAAATTAAACTACAGATTTGCAACAATAATCTCGGGGTGGTGAGCCTGGTCTGAATACTTTCCAGGAAACAGTTAAAAAGTGGAGGAAGATATACTTTAGTTTTTCTTCCTCACCCCCTTCTGAACTTACCTTGCATCAATCAATATAACCTTAAAAACTTTGTAAAAGGGACATTCACTAGGTCATTTGGACTAACAGTAATGTCTTGATAAAAGAAAAGTTTATCAGCATATTAGTGCAATAGAAATGTTTCTATTAATTCTGAAAAAATCCAAAATAATAATAAAAAGTATTGTAGAGCTACTTTTGTGCCACATTAAAGCATTACCTCTCTACAGTTTTTTCCCTTGAAACAGTAAAAGGTTTAACGCATTCATTTTTATGGATTGATTTGATAGCTGTCATGTATAACAGTCATATCTATTGCTCAAGAGGAGCAAAATGACACTAGCAAGCAGAAGAGCAGGTAGAAGCAAATTAGATTTTAAAAGTGTACATCAATTCTGATCTCATTTGCACTTTGCAATAAAGGTTTTGAAATCTGTTTCTTAAAAATCTTTTAAAGTCAGACTGTGCTCCTTTAAATTACTTAAATAAGATTTGTGCTGCTCTTTTGTTTCACAGATCACCTCTTTCTTAGAAGCAAACTTAAACTGCTTCAGGAAACAGGAGGCAAAAATGGAAATACCATGTGACACTGGGAAAGGTCCCACTGGCAGAGGGAGAGCTTATCCCTTCCAGGGTTAATTTAGAGAAGCCCTATATTTCCTAGTGCTGGGATGGCAAGAGGCGACTAAAAGATATGTGTTTTCCAGGGACACAGTGATTGTCTTGAACCGTTTCAGATCACCTTTGCCAGCCACTGCATGTTCACTGATTTACTGCTTAGATGTCAGTAATATTTTTGTTTAGCTCAGATAACTAAAAAACCCCACCCTTGTATGAAACTGTTTCTACTCATGAAGATTTATAGTGCTGGGAATAAAAATCATCATCTGGATGTCATTAAGATTTTCCTGGCAAGTAATTAATGCTTGTTTTTACCAAGCATCTCCAATAGCAGCAATAGCACGTGAGTTAAAAGCAGCTGTCACTATAGAAATAGGTCTAAGTGGCCTCTTAAAGTTTCTGCTAGTTTTCCCAGCCCTCAGCAAATGGTGGTGCTAGTACCTCATTTTTCATTCACTGTGTTTCCTCATTTCATGGTCATATCAGCCTCTTGGTGACTGCCAATGAGCGGATCTCATCATAGCTGAAAATTCAGGAACATGTGCAAAGAAACCACCCAAATGGGCAAGAAATTTGAATATTCCCTCTCCTGGCTTTTTGCTTTAAAATGAGAAGACTGCAGGTATGAATCTATCAAAGTAGGTAATTTCTTTGTTTGTTTCTGTTTTGATTCATATCTGTTGTGACTTAATTGCATGTCTATACTTATATATACAGTAAGTCAATGTGTGTTTTGTCTGTGCTGTACCCATTGTGCATTCATATTCTAACTATAAGAGCAGGACTCTGTCTCAGCCTGCTTTTGGGAGAATTGGCTTCTGGAGCAATAATCAGTAAGATGTAGGGTGCCCTTTTCCCAAAGCAGCAATGACAGCTTGTCTACTGTACTCCAAGCAAAATCCATTGTGTACAGCTCCCTGTGGGGTTCCATGTTGCAGAAATACCCATTGGCATCAAAATAACCTTTTACATCGTGCACTAGGTTATGGAAGTACCTATGAGATAACCTTACCCTTAGTAATACATAATTACTATTGTCTCCATTCAAAGTCTGTTTATTGAGTGTATCAGAAAATACCTATCAGCTGCCAATTCAGGTTTGGAGAAATTTCCAGAAATTACTGATAACTTACAGCATTTAATGTAGCAGCAAGTGTACAACTACTGTTAATTTCGCCCATTGAAAATTACAAGCTGGAAAAGCCGTTATGAGTTGTTTTGAGAGGTTCGTGTTTTATCATCAGCTTGAAATTGTGCCTCTGTCTGTTAGTCACTGGGCTGCCAAAATTCAAGTGGCTTGAAGTGTGGGAGCTACTGGATCTGCAGGGCAATAACGGGAAGGAGGTTGTTTTAAGGCTGATCTCCTTGCATATGTAGTGTGTTTCCCCATGATAAAGTGGTTATATCAGCTCCACCTATTATTAAAGTTGTCTGACACTTCCCATTACAGACTGTTTTCAGATGCTTACAATGTAGTCAAACTATAACTAAGTTGAAATCTAACTTCCTCTTATGCTGGAGTGCATAACTGATGCAGGTCTGTTGGAAAAATTCTGGCTGAAATGCTCAATGTAGGAAAGAACTGAAATCAGTCCCTATCTTATTTTGTTTTAATAAGACTAGAGAAATTGCTTTGCACAATAAAGATAATCTCTTGTTTGTGGAATTCTAAATATAGCTGTGGGATCTTTGATCTGCAGGTCATCATTTCATGATCTCATTAGTGGGAGGAGAGTCAGTGTAGGCTTTGTATTAATA
>JAVHNF010027601.1:6422-18263 GCA_034783455.1 Micropsitta finschii | reverse complement strand
ACTAGGCCTGGTTGCTCCAAGCCCCCTCCAACCTGACCTTGAAACACTTCCAGGGATGGGGCAGCCACAGCTTCTCTGGGCACCCTGTGCCAGGGCCTCAGCACCCTCATCACCCTTTTACTAATCCTGACTTCACCTACAGAAACATGTCAGCAGACAGGACATGCTAACACAAGCAAGCAGCATTCGAGGCCACAGAAAGGATGGAGCTCGCCATTTCCCCTATATACCTACCAGTCTACACAAAATGCTAGGCTGGGGCAAGCCATGCAAAGGTATTTCTGTGTGTAAGTCTTCAGTAAAATGCCCTCAGGCTCACTAGAGCTTGGGTCCAGCCTTAGCAGGACAGCACTGATTCCACTGAGGAGTCTCCTCTTTCTAAGCAAGCCACTCACAAGCACTTGTAGAAAACTTTGAGAACAGGTAAAATGTACCATGGCACTTCCCCAGAGCCTCCTCAGCTTGTGGTGAACCTGCAGCTCAGACATTTCCTCACATGCTGTCTTGATCTTGTACTGTGAAATTATAATCATTCCCTGCTGATGTCTTTACAGCACTTGACAATCTGCATCAGATATCCCTCCCATCTTCTCCAGGCTCAGCTGTCCAATGCAGTCAAATTCGCCTCTTCTCAAGTTAGTCTTGTTCTATAACCTCCGTCATCCTCACTCTCCTTTCACTGACACTTTCTCAGCCTCTCAGTGTCCTTTTTGAGGGGGAAGAAGGTGACCTGAACAACATGCAGTTTCCAAGGTGCAGAGGCAACATGATCTATAGACATGCAAGGCAATCCTAGATTTTCAAGTGGTTTTGGTTGGAAGGGACATTTGGATGTCGCCACTCAAATCCTACACTTAGCTTAGACCAGGTTGCTCAAGGTCAGGTTTTGGATATCTGGAAGGACTGTGGTTCCACTGACTCTCTGTGTTGCTGTCCCAGTGTTTGATCACCCTCATAGTGGAGATTTGTTTCCCGTACTTCTCCTTTGTTCTGTATGTTTGTGCATGTATGCAGCTTGTGCATGTTTCAGTCTTGTCCTTTCACTGTGCACCTCCAAGAAGAGTTTTGCTCCGTCTTCTTGACACCTTCCTTTAAGTTGGACTAATACAGCAATAAAATCTCCATTCGGCCTTTTCTTAATGCTGAACAAACCCAGTTCCTTCAGCCTTAGTTCATATTCCAAGGCCTTCATTTTCCTAGGTATATTGATGGTGCCAGTGGACTCCCAATTTGTGAGCATCTTTCTTGCTGACTGGGGAGTTTAGAAATTGGATGCAGTTCCCTAGATGGGCTTTTACACATGTGAAATAATGGGATTTTATTCTTTTTCACTTCCTAACAATTCCTAGCATTCAGTTTGTCACTTGGAGGGAAAGGAATTTTTGGGTCTTTCATTTCCTACTGCGTAGTGTTTCTGCTCTTTTTTGCAGCCCTAGCTGCCATAGCTCTATACTTGCTTAATCAGTGAAAAAACATGTGTCTTGTCCATGGAAGCTTGCTTTTCTTAGCTCTTTGGTAAGGGTCTTTGAAAGGTGAAGGACACAACATAACCACATTAACATACCAGTTGGTGCTGGTGAAGTGCTTTAGCAATTTTGTTAAGTAAGCCTTCAGCCTGCAAAACCCATGTAGACTCTTCCCCAACTTCATGCACTTACTGTATCTGTTCTTTATTATTATCACAAGCAATTTCCCTTGTACAAACAGTTCAGATTCATGTTGTTTTCGTGTTCTTCCACACATATGCTATGGCCTGCGCATCTGAAGTTACTCATTTTAACACTCCTGTCCTCTGTTGGTTCTCCACATTGCCTAGCAGGCTTCTTAATCCAGTCCTGTTTGGGAAAGGATTGATAATTTGCTCGTGCTCTTAGGAAGTTGTTCTTCAAATCTTTTAGTCTACCTTTTTAATAGAATGTATGCTCTATATTTTATCTTGTTTGAACACGAAGTCTTCTTACTTGTAATAGCCTCCTTCACTCTGATCTTTAATTACAGTAGCTTTCTTCTGGTCTTTTTAAAGTCTTTCTTGATACACTCCATGTATTTTCTCTGAGCCTCTAATATGGTGTCTTTAAACAATATCTCTGCTGCTTGCAAGCATTTCACCCAGTCATGGCTTGTACTAATTTCCTTTTAAGAAGTTGCCTCATTTTTCATAGGGCTCCTTTATAATCCAAGATTGTACTGGTGATATTTTTGGCTTTCTTGTTCCTATGACTATACTGAAGCCCAATACATTAAGCTTCTAGTACAGAGTGTCTCTTTTATAATACCTTAGTAAACTAGGGGTTCCTTTTTCACTGACTACATCTCCAAGAAGTATTTGTTCTCAAGTATCTAAAAAGTTACCCCCAACATTGAGTTTGGACGTTATATTTATCCAGTGTACATGATCTTTCCCCTTTTTATTGCATCATTTACACCCGCAGCATCTCTGATCCCATTTAGGACATCTCAGGAAGCGTCACTACATGACCAAGCAACTGAGGAGTAGCTCTGTAATAGAATCATAGAATCATAGATCTGGATTAAAATAAAACCAGCAAATACATATATATATGTGTGTGTATGTATATATTTAGTTATCAACATATATTATATAGATATTATATAGATATAGATTATAGAGATATGGTTGTATTTGCTCATGGTTTTGAGGGATTGAATATTTTCTCAGACCTACTCCTAAAACTCTTTGGATGACTGCCGCCAAAACCCAGTGGCACTGTCAATCTGCATGTTCTTGACTAACATAAGGCTCTGGTGAGGTCTGGGCATTATCTTCACCCTCCCGTGAGAGCAGAGCTGCTGATTTGGAAACAGAGTTGGAAACCATTCAGATGCTGGGAGGTGCATGTTCTTGCTGCGAAGCCCTTACAGGTGCGCTAATGAGAGACAGCGCTCTGCTCATCACAAGCTTGAGACCTTGGAGAATATTAGTAAAATGCCAATTTTCATGTCTTGGGGTTAATTGAGGAAATCTCGGATGGAAAATCTTTCTGTCACTTCTGAAGCCTGTTCTGAATACAAATTGTATGTCTCCACAGGATATTGTGAAAGCTTTTCGACTTCTTTGCAAACCTGTAGAACCAGGAAGGTGTTAGCTCCCAGAGCTCACAAAGGAAGTTTTCCTCTAAATTTCATAATCTTTTTACCTCTGTTGACATTAACACAAAACTCATAGACCAAGCATGGACAATATGTGGGATCCTCTACCAAACAAGCAAGAAAGGGGCATGAATATTTTCTCATTTATAACCTAGGCCACATGCTTTTCAAAGGAAAAATTCCCTTGAAAATTCCCTTACTTTATGCCCCTACTGTAATTCAAATTTTTTGTGGATAAAAGTGATTACTGGATTTTTATTTTTCTTTAATATTTGATTAAGATGAGAATAAGATGACAATATGCAGTTGCCTCATAGCTTAGGAAAGCACAGAAGAAAGGAATTAGTTAATTCACCTGATACTGGTGAAAAATCAGCACAGATTTATATTAGCCCAGGATCACAACGTGTTTCTTCATCATCTGATCTTCTAAGGGGGCTTCTTTGCTTTTACAACTGTTTTATTATATGCCACTACAAGATGACCACCAACAGTGCAACTCACAACCTGAAATCCAGAATATTTCTGTGTTTAATTGCAAGTGCTCTGTGATTCTCTGATCATTTGATCAGCTGTTAGGGGATTTTATAAATGTCTTGCTCCACATTATGTCTGTATAATTAACTGCTCTTGTTGAAATACCTTATTTTTTGAGGAGTTTCTGGAGAACACTAGGGAGAGGCATTGGTTTGATGTTGATTTTAAATGAATTATTACTTGGTTTTCAAAGTTAGCTTTTAGTAATTTTGACATTCAGTCTTTTTTTTAAACCAGCATGTCCTATGGGGGGAAGAAAATAATTAGAAAAGGCAAGAAAAGAGAGCAAAAAGACCAAATTTTGCCTTCAGCAAGAGTGAGTCTGAAACCAAACTCAGTTTCTTAACCTCCATCAGAACAGGAAAGTTTTACCAAATCCCTTTCACTTACATGTTTCCAGTTTTCTCATTTGAGCATTCAGATGTTGCTGTGTGATGTGCTGATTTCAACGTGTTGCATAGGGTATAATTAAAAGCCAAATTCTACCTTGATTATTGCTCTGATACGTGCTCTCACCAGCAGTTGCAAGATGATGAGCTGCTAAAACCATACAACCATGTAAAGTATTAGGAATAACACAGTGTGCCCTCATTTGAAGTGATTTTCTAGTTAGTGCCACGGAGCCAGAATGGATCTTGGGGTGAAACCTGCAAGGAGGGTGCTGGAGCCACATGTGTGTTTGGTGGTATTGTGGTGCCTCTCTCCCGCTTGCTTAGGTGAGTACCAATTCTCTGTGCCTAAGTACTGCATCAACAAAGTGAGGACAAGCATACAGTATTCTTTCTCTTGCAAAGCAAGGGACATTGAGAGGATAAATAGAATTAATTAGTGCCTGAAATAGTAAAGATACATACTACAGTGGTTAACTGCACAATGAGTACAGGTTTCAAGTCTTGTCACAAGCTGCTGGAGGAGAAATAAAAATTCTTTTTTTCCACTGGTGTTAACATGGGAAAAGCAACCCAGGCAGGCACTTTTGAAGAGAAATTAGGAACAAAAGAGAACACATGCGGTAAAATGTTATAATAGAGCCAGAAGATCCTACTCATTTCCTGTAGGAGGAAAGTCACCAAGAACTGGGAAGGGGAAAGCCCACATGATTAAAAGAACAAGATTGACTTATCTCTGACTGACAGTCTGTGCATCAGTGCTATTCTGTTTCAAGACAGTTGTGTTCACAAGATAGTACAATCAAGACAAATATAAAGCTGCAGAAAGGCACAATGACTGGCAGAGAGAACATCAAAGATTCACTTACTGATAGAAGAAAGAGACACAAAATTAAATCTCAAGTGGCAAACAAAGTTTCAACCCCTGCTAAGGTTGACCAGAAAGACTAGTCCTAAATACAAGATACAAAACAGCAAGTGCAGGACTGGAAGAAATAGGGTGTTTGGGGTGCATTTAACATTCTGACAAAGTGTTGGTCTTCATTTCCATCTGTAGTCACAAGGTGGGTATGAGTCTGGTGAAGCCATGGCAAAGTTCTGCATCCTGAAGTATTATGCTATAATAAATATTTTGAAAAAGACATGGTTCCCTATTTACTCTTTATTGTGAAATTACTTTTAAGCTTCAATGATTTTTGTGGGATGAAAATGAGTTTCTATAGATGTGTTTACATACAGTCATGAAAAAATATGTTTAAATGTATAAATATATGCATGTATTCACATCCTTATATACTCATTATCACCACATTCCAGTATTTAAAGGGTGGCTACAAAGATGGAGACTCCTTTTTTACAAGGAAAAGATAAGGGGTGATGAGCACAAGATCAGATGTTTTCACAATGAGAACAATCAGCCATTGGAACAATTTATCTAGGGAAGTGGTGGACTCTACAACATTGGACGCAGTTTGGATTTGGCTGGACAGGGTGCTGGGCCATCTAGTCTAGGTCCTGCTTTGCCTAGAAAGGTTGGACCAAATGATCCTTGAGGTCCCTTCCATTCTGGGATTCTATGAGTCTATAATTCTACAGACAGCATTACCACAAAAGGGATCTGAAAAATATGGCTGGGACATATGCACTGAACTAATTTCCTTGCCAGACCATGACCTCCTCTGACCACAGACCTGGGATTAAATTTTCTAGAATTAGGACTAAATTTTCAAAGGACGCTTGGCTTGTGTCGATACCATAAAGCCATGAGCAAGGACAGCCTTAATGTCTTCTGAGACCCACGATGCCTTATGTCCCGCAAATATGGTAGAGCTGAGATGGGCAGCACCACCTCTCATAATGGCACTTGTGACTGTATATAACATATAAGGGACTTCCCCTTTGTAGGTTGCACAGTCCTGCACCTACTCCAGGTAGTCAAGACTTTGCTTTTGTGAAAAAGAGGGTCTTTCTTTTCAAACTCAGCAATTGTCACAATGCATCCACCCATCAGAGCATTCAGAACATGTGGGATGGGCAAGCAAGTCTTTTCCTGCCCAGAGCAGGCCTCTCCTCCTATTTCCTTCTCTCTGACCCCACTCTAAACTCTTCTCAGGGAGAGGATGAATTTACCTCCTGCTGAAGCTGTCGAGATGGGTCTCTTATGTGCCATATGTTCATCGAGCTGCTGAGAGAGACCTGTGACCCAGGCCTTACTCCATAAATTAATCCCTCACTTTCATTCACACTAACTAAACGAGGTTTAGTGAAGGCTGGGGAATGGCGCTTTGCCCTGAGGCCAAGCAGTACAACTAAGCTCATTGCCCCAAAACAAGGGTGGACATGTCCACGCCATTCACTGGGAATGACACCTGGTTTATGCTATACCCTCCGCTATGCCTAGGGAATATTTGGGTCAGGGTTACTTGGCACAGACCAAAACTATGCCAGGGAACATGCTGACAATTTAACACTGCCTTTGGACCCTTATAGCCTGACCCCATAGTCATAACCTGAGCTTCCTCCTGTCAGAGTCAAGCTAAAGGGTCATGTTTCCTCTTCCTCCCTCAGGTGCAATTAATATTTAAATGCTAAGGAAAACTGAAAAGCTTTCATTGAAGGAAGATACCACACCTACATCCTGACCTGGGATTGCAGCCTAAGAGCTTTGCAGAAAGAACGGGGCTCAAACGCTTCAGAGAAAGGAAGGCATAAAACTTTGGTATCAACATCCTACCAGAAGGCCCCATTCCTAGAATTAATGAAGAAAAAGCAGTCCTCCATTTCTCTTTTTTCTGCTGGTCCTGGCTTGCTAAAACCTTCCTAACAGATTGAATTGAAATTGAATTGATGGAAGAAACTTGAAATGTAAACCCTGGCAGGTTCAGTGCCTAATAGCATCCCCTGGCACTGTTAAATATGCTGGTATAAAGGCCACTCACATGCTTGGGAATGCAAATATTACTAATTTGAGCATGGCTGTACATCAGCTATCTCCTAGGTTGTATAGCAACCCGGCTGGTACTCTGATGAACAGGATTTAGGAATGGCACATCTAATGCAACCGTTAGATCCACGAGATCTACCCAAATCCCTCTGTTAGTCTTGCTTTTAATGTCTCTCTGCTTCATTTTCCTGCCTACAGAAGGAGGCTCACATCTCCCTGCTCCCTACCCCAATAAGTGTGATGATATGAAAATAAAGACATTGAATTGCTGGGTGCTGGGGTATTGTATGAGTAGCCTTCTCCTGTTCAGTCCTGCTTCCAAAATCCACACTGTCTATCTGCAGCAGGGTACCTCTTCATCTTCACAAGGCTTTGCAAGAGAAGACAGCTCAGAGAGGCACTTCTGACACCCTGTTCAGCTGGAAGCATTTCTGCACCTTAATATCAGGGGAGAGAGACAAACACAGGCACCCAGGGGAGGAGAGTGTGAGCACTGAAGATTGTAATACGGATACGTGGCACCAGAACAGTTGGGATGTGCCATGGAGAAATCCCTTTGCACTGAAAGCACACCCCAAGATGATCAACATGCTGTGTTTTGTTTAGAAGGTAAAAAGACTAATTTCCTGGAAATTTCACACAACCCCAAGTTTGCAAACCATCTGCCTTATGCCTTTTAAATGGTATGCAAAAAGAAGGTCATGATTATTGCTAGCACTCATAACTGAGCATTGCAATGTAGCAGGAATACAACCACAGCAAGGAAAATCTTTGGTTCTCCCAAATTTCCAGGTTCCTTGCATGCAGAGGGTCTAGGAGAAGCCGATCCCTTTACACCTCTCCTATCTGTGCTTCCAAGCATCACATTTACAATTTATCACAGTAATGTATGCCGTGACAGCCCCTGTTCACTCACCATCTATTAAACCTCTAACACCTCTCCAAAGCCTTTGCTTTCCAAGAGCAATTCACCTTTTTTATTCCTAATGCATTTAAGTTTGGATTAGGGTGCAATAAAACCAGCTGTCCCTTCCTCATTGTGACTGCAGTAAATCTAAGGGATACCTGGGACGTTCATCAGCAGTGCTTCTGTGTTTGTTTCTCAGTGACTAATAAAAATGTGGAACAATGTCAGAGCTTGTTTTGATCTATGTGAAACTTTCATGAACATCCCTCCTTTTGACAGTGATTCTCCTCTGCAGACAGCTTTGTGAGATCGTCCTGTACTGAATCCATTAAAGGGATGTTTCATTGACATTGAGGTGTTATATGGTGCTAATTTAAATGCTTTGCAGAAGTCCAAGGACATTGGATTTACTCAAAAAGCAACATTCATTTTTGGCACTGACTCTCTGTTCACGAATATTATTAAGTTGTTGGCTGTTCAGTATGTGTTACTTCCGCAGAGTCTCACAGGAGGAGATAATCCCACCTATTGCGTGCTGTTAAGGCCTTACAGTAGGTGAGATAAAGCTGGTCAAGGGTTTATGCATCTATCCTAATGTCTAAACCTTGTTGGTCTTCCCTGTTCTTGGGCAAAATTTGGAAGGTGATACTGTTCCAGGTGGCACCAGCCTCTGAAATGCCTCACAAGAGCACCCCGACATCATATGCTGTGCTCCAGCTTCATGTTTTGTACAACGCTTGATTGACCAGCAGATACATTGCTTCCTCCAGTTAAAGGTAGGTTCTTTGAGGAGTGCAGATCCACACAGTAGTAGTCTGAGATTTGTTGGGACAGAAATGATATTCGAGGTATGGTTTTGTGCAGAACCAGAAGAGCCCAGGCTGATAAGCAGGTCACCTATCTACTGATAGGTAGACCAAGAACATTAATGAACAAGGCTGTTCATTAATGATGATTTTTTCTATTTTACCTATGAGAGCAGAAAACCAGGCAAACAAGGCTTGAGCTGTACAATGAGAGCATGAAGAAGACACAAGACCTTGTGCTGACTTTGAGTACAAATGTGAGATACGCATAGAATCATAGAATGGTTTGGGTCATAAGGGACCTTCAAAGATATCTAGTTCCAACCCTTCTTCCACAGTTAGGGACACTTTCCATTACATCAAGTTGCCTAAAGCCCTGTTCAACCTGACCTTGAACACTGCCAGGGATGGGGCAGCCACAGCTTCTCTGGGCGGCCTGTGCCAGGGCCTCACCACCCTTGTCATAAGAAATTTATTCTTTATATCCAGTCTGAATGTACCCTCTTACAGTTTAAAACTGTTGCCCTTGCCCAATTGCTACAAACCCTATTATGAAGTCTGTCTCCATTTTTCTTATAAAGGCCCCTTTAAGCATTGAAAGGCTGCTCTAAGGTCTCCCTGGAGCCTTTTCTTCCCCAGGCTGAACAAGCCCATCTTTCTCAGCCTGTCTCCATAGCAGAGGTGCTCCAGCCCTCGAAGCATCTTTGTGGCCTTTTCTGGACTCAGTCCCACAGCTCTACATCCTTCTTGTACTGGGGCCTCCTGAGCTGAACACAGGACTGACAATCTCTTCTAGGACATGGTTTGCCAAGAAAGGTTGGACCAGATGACCCTTTAGGTCCCTTCCAATTGGTATTCTGTGATTCTATGATTCTTTTAGGCTGCCCCAGGTCAGTATTTAACAGGGGCAATATGCCATAGGGTCTGCCTGCTGTAAGGTAGAAATGAGAATGGTGGGGAGCACCATATGAAAGGCCTCACAGAAATCCAGGTAGATGAAATCCATAGGTCTTTCTTTCCTGGTCCACTGTCACAGTCACTCCATCATGGAAGGACACTACACTAGTGAGGCACCATTTGCCCTTGGTGAAGTCACGGTGGTTGTCTCTAAAGGGGCTGCAGAGCTGTTGTCTTTCCATTTCCTAGCTTTGCAGTCACCAGTCGTGAAGCATTTATGATTCTCAGTCACTATTAATTTGCAGACTGGTAAAAATGAGCTCTCTAAAGCAGAAACATCATTTTCTATAAACTGCCTTGGCATTTTATTTGAATCAGGTTTAGTTTTCTTGCTATGTCTGCAAATGTTGTAAATTCTTCACTGCTGCTTCTGTCACTGTTGTTAATGATACCATTCCCCAAAAATATTCAGGTTCCCTTCTGCCTGAAATCACTTTTGAATTCATTCACTACTATGACACTGCAAACTGATTTGTTGCACACCTACAACATCTCCAAGTAAACGTTCTACAGTTGGTCTTTTTCAATGTGCCAAGCTAATAGATATTGTTTCATTTTGCACTTTTCATAATACCAGGGAATGTGAAATACTCTCATTTTTATTTTTAACATATTGCCGCCTATCCTCACTTTCTGTAAGTTTCACAGATTTTCAGTGTTTCTGTCATTATTTCATTTAATCACCAGATTTTCTACAAAATAGCCTATTCATATCAACAGAATCACTATGACCAGAACTGTCAGCAGAGCTCAACAACTCCAGATGTTCAAGTGTGCACAACTTAAATTTGATATACCCCTGCCTGGTTTGAAAATCTGATTCCACATCAGGAGGCAGGTGCTGAACAGTTCTGAGAAAATTCATTTAATATACAAAATTCTCAGACTCTCTTGAAGAGCCTACAATGCAGACCTGAAGTGCCTTTTACCCTGATGTAACAGAACACATCCAGTCTCATTGTCCACAGTTGTCTTCACATGTAATGGAGAAAAAAACCTCTCCAATACAAGACAAGAACCTCAAACTTATGACATAGGCACAGAAATGGCCCTAACACTGCTTGCAAGGTGACGTGCTCGCCCCAGGATCCTTCCCTGTGTATCGATTTCTGTAATTTTCAGCAATGTTAACCTGTGATGATGAGAAGTCACGAGATTAGTCCCCACAATCAGGTGATTATCTAAGGCAAAAAGAGGTTTAGTTGAATGGCAAATGTTTCTATTCACCTCCCAGGTTTTGCAATGCTCCTTTTTTTTTCAAGAATATCTCTGTAACTCAAAGAATTAAAAACTTGCATGACAAATGAAAATTGATTTTCTCATACAAGGACATACTGGATGGATTCTGGGAGAGGGTCTCAGGATTACCTTGAATATCATGAGATTTGGAACAAAATCATGAGACTTGGAATAAAATCTTAAGATTTGGAATAAAATCATGAGGGGTAGTGACATCACATTTCTGCCTGGGTAGGACATGGTGTGTATTTTATATCCTAAGGTACAACAGTAAAATATTTCAAACATAAAATAAATGTAATGTATTCATAATTGCTAATGTGATTGAGAACGTACATTTAAGAAATATAATGGCATAAACCTGAAGAAATCTAATTCTGAAAGGAAGCTGTCTAAATTTAGAGTGATGTAGTACTAATTAATCCATTTAGCATTCCATGCTGGTTTCAGCCCTAGGAATGACTAAAGAGAGGCCTGCCCCCAGCTTAGGAGGAGCAAGGAAAATGAAAGAGGTTGGATTATTTTATATTTTTGTTTCTGTCAAGTCAAACCAGTTCATCTCTGAGCATCCCAGTGACAGAGGTATTTTTTCCAGGTCAGTTTGCACCAGTTGGGTTTGGATGGAAATGCTTTCCAGCAAAGTGAGGCCTCAACTTACTGGTTTTCATGCACGTAAAAGCCATGTATGCTTCAGTAAGGCCTTTATTTGCATCGGGTCAGCAAGACGGAGCCCTGAAGTTATCAGTGGTATAGAGATTTATATACTATATAGTGGTGTGTAATGTACGCATATATATATATATATATATATGTATACATATGTATAATCCAGGGACTAGCCTAAGTCTTATGGAACTAAGCCAAGCCTAATATTTCCATCAGTTCAGTGAGCTTGGGATGGAAATCTCCAGTTACCTGCAGAAAACCTTCTTGTGGGCCCTACAGTGCACA
>JAVHNF010027600.1:28493-38659 GCA_034783455.1 Micropsitta finschii | reverse complement strand
CCAGGAGGAATTTTAGAAAATTACAGCTACATAGCTGTTGTTGTTATTATAATATTTTTATTAGCACTTATTCCAGCATGCTAGATAAAAACAACAGGTAAACAGTAAGTATAAAAATGAATTAGTAATAGGGGAACATGGGTTCAAACACATTTTAAAAGTTATCAGCAGCCCGTTTCTTAAAACTAAGTTTAGTAAAAACGTAAATTCTCACACAATCACTAAAAAAGTCCCCCAGCCAATAAGAATTGTAAGAATGCTGTAAGACTTCCACAGTATGCCAGACTATCCCTCCACATTAGTGAATTTTATTATTGAATGATTAATGTAAAAATACTAAAATTGCAGGATTAATCCTCATAGCAAGGTCTTTAAAAGTGATTGAACAGGAATTTTCACTGAACTTCAAGGAAGTTTGAATTATTTTTTTAATTGAAAAAGCGTTCAAGTTACTTTTAGATAAAATGTTCTCCTTTGGAACCATTTGAATAGAGAGAGTGAAACAGATAGAATGCCATTCTTGCAGATACAGACCCTGACACTTCCATGAAGCACATTTACAAAAGCTTTATGTTTATTTAGCAATACTTATGAATGTAAAATACATACCTATTGTCAGCAAGCAATAAAAAAACCAAAGCATCTAATAAGAACTGATTTTCTCAGGCTTACTATATATATGAAACAGCGTAATTCATCAAATACTTACTAGCATAGTTTTGGAATACAAATAAAAACTAACATGATAAGGTTTACTAACATTCATTGTCACTAAAAAACTTACCCATCAAATGCCTGGAGTTCACATCCTTTAAGTATTGAGAGAGCATGTCCTTCATATTCAGTTACTGCAGAAAATGACAGTATTTAATTATTAGAAGATTCAATAAATTTAGGGTGTTTTTTTTTAGTTTTTACACAAGGAATATACAGTAGTTCAGATCAGATTATTTTCTTAAATCATTAAACACATTACAAGCATGACAAGGCATGTTTTACAGTTATGCTAGCAAAAAGGAAAGACACATTAAAACTCAGCTGCCATCAGACACATGGCTATTTAATGCATTTAAATTCAGAGAATCAGAGAAAATGTTTGTTGCATCAAAATGCAAGTTTCAGCACTGACACAGTTGCTAAACTTCAGGAAAATGGAAGCATATCCTCAGTTAAGACTGAATTATTTCAGTATCAATCAAATTTAATTGCCTTTGTGTTAGGATATGCAAATTGCTAAATCAAAAATATGAGGAGTTAAACACAGAAGTATGAAATCAAGCCAAATACCAGCGACAACAGAATATAACACACAGAGGAAGGTGGCACAAGTATACACCAGAGTTCATAGCCTCTGGAGGAAATGAATCTGTCACTCTACATTGATGTCTCTGTGTTTGCTGATACCCTATATAGTACTGTAAATGCCAGCGAAGACAGGATAAACTGGCATACTGCAGATGGCACAGAGCATCATAACTACATTTAGCATTTTCTAGGCCAGCTTTGCCAGAAGAGACAACCCAGCTGCAGCCACCCATCAAAGACTTTTGCTGACTGACATGACACTTGCAGATGGATTTTTTGTGTAAGAATGTGCATCATTATATGCAAAATTACATTAATCTTTCATGCTTGCCTGTCCCTGGTGCTAGCATAGTTCAAGGCTTTGCTCCAGTGTTTCTAAACACTGTTAAAATTATTAGTCTTGGTGTCTAAAACAATCATTCCATATCTGTACCTGTTATAACAGTATTCCTACAGACTACTCAAATGCTGCTTACAAGAACTGAAAACCTTTCCCTATATAGACACGCAGAGAAATCCATATGGATAGTGAGCACACATATAACCTTTTTGCAAAAAAGAAAACAAAATTAAAGGTGATAGAATTCTTGCACCTCACACTAAACAACCGTATATCAACATATAACATCAAAACCTCCCAGCCAGTTCTAGCAAAGTTCCAGTGCCTCGTGTTTTGGAAATTCTTAATTGAAACCTAGAATTGTTTTGATTATATCACAGGCAGAGAATGATCATTTTGCTACTAAAATACCTATCACTAGAATAGCTTTCAGGAATTATTTACAGAATTTCCTTTCCTGCAAGACCTCTGCTGGAAGACTGAAGTGCAATATTTCAGCTATTATACTCAGTTTTGCTTTTACCGATGGGAGCTGTCCTTTTACCATTATCTGTAAACTGTGAGAAAAACCTGAAAAACCATAAAGGTTCAATTTTTTGTACTACTGCTTAAAGGTGAAAGAAACTTCCCATGAAAACCTACAGTTATTTAACAGGTAACATGCCTTTTTAAATGAGCATGATGACACTTAGAAAGTTACGAGCACATCCTGACTAAGATGGTACAGTAAATAAGATTTTATTTTGTAAAAGAAAACATGCCTAGTGGTTTCCTAATGTAATGCTAATGTAATTCCTAATGTAATGTAAAGTTATGTTTACTAATACAAAATTAATTCACTCAAAGAACAAGGACATGAAAATAAAGAGGACTTTTCTACGGAGAAAACAATAAAGGCAGATAACCAGATTGATGGCAACTCCATCTTTGCATCTAACAGCTTAAGTTTGGAAATTATATAGGACTGATGCAAGACTTAACAGTGGACATAATTCCAAGAAAACTAACATTTGATGAGAGAATGAGAGAGGTAGACAGGATCTATTTTCAAACATTGTGACAAACAGGTAATGAAAAATGAAATTTCCAGGAAAAGCTTCCTGAGAACATACAGAATATTGATCAAGTAGGAAAAAAAATAAAACTAAAACATCCAACACAGGCATAAAAAGGCCATGCATAAAGTTTCCTGCAGGCCTGGCAGCCTTCGGAGGGACACAAAAGTAATTCTGATATCTGGAAAAAAGCTCGATGTTTGAACATGTGGTCCTGTTCCAGTTCAGGAAAAGGGAAAAGAAAAAGAGCACACCAAAAAACCACAAGCCAACAAACAAAAAAACCCCACACAATAAATTTTGATAAGAGGAAGAAAGAGCTTCTTTACTTGTTTAAGAAGGATTCAGATTATGTATTTGGCAAACGTGTTATCAAAAAAGTATTATTTGATGCTTTTTTCAACTATTTCTAACACAATTTTTTTTTTCTCCTTTTTCAAGGAGATTTTGTTCCCAACTTGTAAATTCCAGTATGTGTTCAGTTGCAAGTAACAGCATTCTGAAAAAAGGGCACTGACAGTGTACTTCATTTGAACAGTCGCACATACTCCAAAACATCATTAACACCTTATCTCCCATAGCCAACAACAAACTAAGGGTTCAGCCCCTACCAAAAGAAAAAGCAATGTAGAATTATTTCAACGCTTCAAAATGCAGAACACTTTTACGTGACATGTACAAATACTGGCACTCATGTCACAGACTAATGTCAATAGGATTAAAACTGCTAATGATAAGAGCAGATTAACATGTGCGGACACTGGATAAAAAAAAGAATATTAATGTTACTTACCGTATAGTAAGTTTAAACTAATGTTATTTGGCCAATTCTTAATCACTCTTTTCCTTTGTGACCCTGCCCTAAAAATGGGGGTATGGGGAAGACTGGTTTTGCCTCAACATCCAGCTTGTAGCTGTTCATAAACAGAAAACTCAAAACTAGGAAGAGAAGTGAGACAAGCCAGCAGTCTGCTGCAATTACCTTTACTTATTTTTCTTTATTATGTGTAAGATTTTGCAAGATACCTACATATTTTTAAAACATGTAAACCAAATTATCAGTATTTGCCAGCATTTGTAGGTATCCCAACTGTGGAGCAAGCTTTTGTTGAACTGGATTTTCAGAAGAGTCACTGTTCTTGTCCTAGCAGCCATATCCCAGCCACAGCACTCAAAACTGCCGAATGCTTAAAATATTGTATAAAGGTCAGATTTTAAGTCTTGCTTAGCTTTAGCTACAGTTAAAGTACTGATTTAGCTTAAATTCACCAATTGCCTGTAAGTGTTCTGAACACTTAAGAGATTTGTTTATTCCATATAACAAAAATAACCCTAAAAAAAACCCAACCACCAAAATCCACTCTAAGAACGTTGGTTAATTTTATTGAAATTAATATCTCTCTAGTGTAAAAGTAAATTTTGGAAAAAAAAAAAACAAACAAAAACAACACAAAAAAATAACCCCCAAAACCAACCAACAACAACAACAAAAAAACCAACAAAAACCCTTACAAAATTCAAATATATTTGGATAAAAGAAATGCTATTTCAGAACTCATTTATTTACATACATGCCTTTTCACTGCTGTATATCCTTGAGTAGGAGAGACCACCTCCACTTCAAAGTGCTAAATTAAAGTTTATTCCAACAGAAGTTACAATGAAGAATAAGATGAGGCAATCTTGACCACATAAGAAGCAAGAGCCAGCTATGAAAACATAGGATTGGATGAGAAGACCTCCGTCTTCAAGCACTCCACTGTCAAAGTTTATTGGTTTGATTTTTTTTAGTAACTTGTAAGTCTTTCATATGCAGTGAAGCCACTTCAGATGTTCAAATTTGCTTTAAGGTTTTTTTGCACAATGAAATTTAAGCTTTACATATGTGTATGTGAGAAGACTAAAAGTAAGCTATCTTCAGTGTGAAAAATGTACAAAAGGTTTCAACCTTTACTACCTAATACACCTTTGTACATCAGTATGTATGCAAATATTGGTCATATTTTAGTAACAGCGAGATGCACACTCCACAAAATTCAAAACAATCATGAGAGATAAAAACCCTGTTCGAGTTACCTGAAACAAGGCACTTAGTTTTATTAGAAGATGGTACCAGTGGACACGACTTTCACTCAGCACCCACCACCAGCACACCCCCTTTTCTTTTTTTAATGCATAGTTTTAATTATTTCGTTCTCTCCCACCATTTAAAGCTGTAGTTTTCTCATTTTGCCTGTAGGAGGAGTGTTAGGCAGCTAATAAGCACAACAGTACTTACACATTGCCAAAATAACCTTACTTTAAGGACAAGCCCTCGAACATTTATCTGGTTAAAACCTGAAGTTCCTTTTCAAAATTTAAAAGAAAAAATCTAAAAAAACCCCACCCAAACGTTTTAAATTGTTTTTATTCAATTATGAAATTGTTTTTAAAATGGCTACAAATTATGTTCATAGCTCATATTAAATTCTATTAATCAGTTTAAAAGACTGTTGATACAGATTTGGTTTGTAAGTTCAGCTTTAGGATGCCAGGTGACATTACACAGCTAAAAATGTAATCATAGACAGGTTAATGATAATGCTGCCTTTAACAGAGTCTAACAAACAAGGTTCTGTTCACAGTAAAGATAAAAGAAACACTAACCAGTAATAAGGAATAACATTTTTAACAGGTAGTTTTGTTTAAATAATTACTTAAAATAATGTAATAATTAATTTAACAATATGACAGGCCTAAGGTTTGCTAAATTTAATTTCTAAGAAGACAGTTTATTATTAATGTATTTATACTATCATTCATGCCTTGCAGGTGAAAAATACATCTGTGAGAATCAAAACTTCTACAAAGCTCCTGGCATTTCCTTATCAATTAAGGAAATTAAGGAATTCTAACACAGAATATTTTTCACACTTCTGTGCCTTTAATCTTCAACTGTTTTTACTTTAAATTGTGGGCTAAGTAATTAAAAAATGCATAGGTACAAACAACAAAATTAGCAAGATAAATCTCATATACAAACACTTATTGCATTATTGTATCCTCATGCCTAAATCAGATTTGCTTAGAATGATTTTTAGCCTGCAACCTGAACTAGTCATGATGTCACAAGATGTTTAAGGCACAACTGAGGACGAAACCTCTGTTTTATAACTTGCTTAATCTGGAACTGATTGTTTTGCCAGCGAATTACAACAGAAATAGGGAAATGATTTTTTTGGTGTTAAAATGCCTTGCATGAGTGTTTACACTTCACAAGGATATGAAATGCACTAGAAAAGATTAGCAGTGAACTAAAGGGAATTATAATACTACAGATAAAAACCCCAATATTTGGAATACAAAATATTAATATAGGTTCTCTGTAAACCTGGGTGGTTTTGGGGACCAAAGTTGATGCAGCATAAGTTCTGATCTCTTCACAGAAGGGGGCAGAAGTAATAATCAGATCACTAATATTTTACTGCTTTAAGAAAATCAAACGAAAAAGCAAAAGGGCAAATTCAGGACATAAAGCAGAACTCTGCCAGAAGTTGGGGCCTTGAATTTAAACCTGCTACAGGGAACTCACTTTTGAGCAGAAGGCAGCATCACAACAATGTTAAAGTTGTACCTTCACATTCTCCTGACACCAAGTCATGCCCATATGCCTCATGAGAATTGCTCTTGTCAGCACAGAACTTAATCACTTAGGCTTCCAGGTCATCCCTGAAACTGAATCAGAATCCAGAAATAATGTGCCCTATGGATAAGCTCCTCTTATGATGTCAGGCCAATAGATGCTCTCAGAAAAGAAGTAGTATCTAAGGACACGTGTTTTCAGAATGCAGGAACAACTCTTAGCAAGAGTATAAAGACTGTCAGACATTACACTAGAATATCTTTTTATAGATTGAATGCTTAAAAAAAACCACAGAAAATATATTACTAGTATTGATAACTATAGGGGAAAACTATTCAATAACAGATTTAACAAAACATTTTTTGACCAAATAAAAATGTATTGTATTACAGTTCCAAATGCAGTACTTGCAGGCAAAGCTAAGAAGGATTAACAGTAAATTCAAATTGTCTTGCATGCTTACGTACTAATTTCACAAGAGATTAGACGATGCCTTTGAAGCAACTTACCTGTGACATCGGTTTTGATGTCAGCAAGCCTAAAAAGAGGTGCAACTTGCTCATAATAAACATGAGTGGCTTCTCTTTTGTGGCTGCTCGGATTAACAAATACTTTTAAGGATTTTGGTCTATTCTGAAAGCCTAAAAAGAAAACACAAGCATTTAAGATTGCACACAGCCCAGTTATTTTTACAGCTTAAATGAATATTTAATATTAGAACCACTGCAGTACTTTAACAGAATAAATAACTTATAATCTAAGGAAGGTCTCAATTTCTTCTTGTCTGTGCACTATTTACCTTAAAATTACAGTACTGATTACTTTTGTGTGTACAGCTAATAAACGGTAGAAATGAATCACAGACTAACCAAAACATTGTAGAATCCAGAAAGAATAGTGTATGTCATAACCTAGGTAGAACCTTGACCCAAGATCAGAGCGAACGTAGAGAAGTTGTAAGATTGAGCAACAAAAGCCCCAAGTATCAAAATATATCCTTGTTGGAATTTAACATGAAACACTCCCAGCAGGCATACGACAATAACACCCACAAGACTGGTGCCACCATCTAGTGCTTTTGTTTTCCGAGACTGCAAACCATACAGAGCAAGGGAAATACCCTCATCTAGAAAGAGGTCCAAAGAAATACAAAGGAGTAAGAAATTCTGTAATATCATTTATAAATCAGATAATTACTGTTCATTTTAGGTTTTAACAAGTTACATTTAGGTCTTTGAAGTCAAGGACTCTGAGTAAACAACGCTGAGAAATATTGCTATGCAAACAGTACCTGGTCTGGCACATTGATCCCATGAACTAACTGGAATATTTGGAATATGGCATTTTGTTGAATAGCAAATAATTCCTACTGAAACAGTAATATTACTTACAAGTTCTCTTTTCTAGAATTCCTACAACTGCTATGATTCAGTTAATGTTGGTCTGCTATGAAAAATAAATGGTGGCTTGCGATACTGCTGTTTCTTTGGGAGTTATTTAATGATTTAATATGATTTGAACTATTCTAAATTTTCTTTCAGTATTGGGTTAGACTATTGCTTTCTTAATCAAATGAATGAATACTGGAATATCTGACAAGAGTACTGCTTCCAACATTCAAGAGTAAGATCAGCAGCAGGCCACAACTCCAGAACGAACCAAGAGTGGAAGCGCATTTTCCTGCCCCTATAGGGCATTACTTCAATTTTTACATCCACATGTAGCTTCAGAGCATCGGCTGGGACTTCCTGAAGCTCTTCACACTTAGTCTACCTCAACAACTGAGCAGGAACAGTTCCTCAGAGAAATTAAGCTAAATACTATTTCAGCATCAAAGGGGAAAGTACTCCTTCAGATCAAAACATAACAATTATAGAGGTCCCATAGATTATTTTTTCACTTACTTAAACACATCAAAGAATCTGGAAGTGAAAACTAGCACTTTACCCAGTTTGTAAATCTTAGAAGATTTCTTAAAGATATTGAAGAAAATTACTGGACCAGTTTGCTGCTATAACCTGAAAACATACATAAAGAACATGATTTCTAATTATATTTATGGCAAAATGCTACACACAGTGCCATGTCATTGAATGGCAAATTAATTCTGATGAATCCTTAATGTTTCATGAATCCTGAATGTCTTCAGGAATAAGCTTTAGTACCTATATTTAAAAGTATCTTATTCAAAAGGAGATAGAAAAGAGGGAACTTGGTGAGGCCAGTGGATGTGCTGGAGGGCAGCTCTGCTGTTCACAAGGACCTTAATTAGCTACAAGAAAGGTTTGACAAAAGCCTCAAAATATTCAATAAAGGCAAACACAAAGTCCAGCATCTGGCCTGATAAAGCCCTAACACTGCAGGCTGGGGATCAACCAACTATGCAGCACCTGAAGTTTCTGATGAACAAGGAGTTGAACATAAGTAGACAGTGTGCCACTGATGCCATGAAGAACAAGTGCTTACTGGGTTTCACTAACAAGAGGAAAACCAGTAGTTCAAAGGATATCACTGTATCCTTGTATTCAACATCTTTTGAACCTGAATCTCAAAATCTGCATCCACCTTTAGTCCCCCCAGCACTAGACTGATGAAATGGGGTGAGTCCAGTGGAGAACTGCAACTAAAAAGAGGTAGCTGGCTTTGTGTAGCCTTGGGAAGCTATCTAGATGCTGTCCTTAAGTATCTATTATGGGAGCAATAAAGACCACCAACTCACACTCTTTACAAGTTTAAGGACAAAAAGGCAAGGGACATAAGTTGCAAGAAGGAATACTCCTATCTGAAATAAAGAAAACCACTCTCCACAATCAGGGTAGTTAAGCCATGGATCACACTGCCCAAAGTCTTCAGAATGCCCATGCTTAGAGATTTTCAAACCTTATCTGGATCTGGCTCTTAGCAATGGGATCTTATTTAGAAGCTCACCTGCTCTGAGCAGGAAGCTGGAAGAGAGAATCTCCAGAGGTCTGCTCCAACCTAGACTATTCTTGATTCTCTGGAAACGGAAACAAGCACTGCAGGTACATACACAGGTAATTTCTAATCATAGGAATTACAACACAAACAAGATAACACAAAATTTCCCAAAGACTATTAAAATACACAAATCAAAGACATCATATTAACTGGTACTCAAGACACTTAATGGAAATCTCTTATCTGGTATTGTTGCAGTCTTTTAGAAGTCATAAAAATAGTAAGACTAAAAAAATGTAATTTCTATGACGTGCTATTTTACCTAAAGTTTCAATAGAAATGAAATTGAAATCTACAAGAATAAGCACTCCTCATTTAAAAGACAAAAGATATAAATGTGCTGTCATGTGCATGTCACTGATCAGCTAGCCCTAAATGAATCCTAACCCACACCAACACCCAGATATACAACTGTAAAAACTGACTACAGTCTTTGATTTGTAAGTAAAGTATACCTTTAAATGTAGATATATATATATACACACAGAGACTTCTAACATACAAAGCAGAGGGAAAGAATAGGAACGTACAAAGTGTACAGAGTTTGTAAAAGTAGGGAAAGGTGATGAAGTGTCAAATTCTGTTACCCAGACAGTGAGTTACAATACTGATAAACAACAATCAGGAGAAAACTGAAGGGGGAAAAAAGCAAACATTATCTCTCTTAACTGGTTTTGAGGTTTAGGTATAAAAATATAAGCGCAAGGTGACAATATAAAGTTTTAAATTAAAGCAAAAGTAGGCAAAAGAACACAGGCTTTTCAGCTGGTGGGGAAAAAAAAATCCTAAATTTTTAAGGAAAATTCTGATTTTTTTCTCTTTCCTTTTTTTTTTTTTTTTTTTTTTTTGGGGGGGGGGGGGGGGG
>JAVHNF010027599.1:0-16578 GCA_034783455.1 Micropsitta finschii | reverse complement strand
AAGGAATTTCAAATTTTGTTTTTTTTTTTTGTTTTTTGGTTTTTTTTTTTGTTTGTTTGTTTGTTTTTTTTTTTCTTTTGAGTCTCTAATCCTTTTATGTTAGTGTTGAATATAACATACAGAGGGATCCACTTTGCTAGTTTTAAGCAGAACTAAGGTAGATCTACAGTATAGCAAAAATACTTCAACTAGGTGATGGTTTATGGGTTTTGTCACAGAAAATCAAATATTCTTGCTTAAGAAGTGCTAATGAAAGTGTCGTTGAAGGAAAAAAATGTCAGTTAACTAGGGTTCCATCACAAGGAAAGCGTCTGTTAAGGTATATCTGGTGCTTTTATGTTGACATTTCATCTGTTTCATATAGGAGCTGTGCCACCTTGAATCAAAGACCATAAGCAGAAATATGGAAAACCAACAAGAACGTTTAAGAGAACAAGTTCCTTCTCCTCAAAGTAATCCTAATGCCGCAACTCCTGTCTCTCTGGCAACCAAAAAAAGTGGAATGGGAGAAACATCCTGTAAAAGCAGCCAGAAGTATGTTTAAAAATATAAAGACATCAATGTTTAATTTAGTTTTGTACTTTTGTTTAATGTGAATTCTGTAATATGTGTTTTCTTTTTCTTATATATATTTGGAAATAGAAAAGAGACCTCCGCTTCCAGGAGCGTTACCAATTCTCCTGTAGATAAAAAAGATAAAGATGACACTGTATTTCAGGTCAGCTTTCCCTCTGCTTTCAGTAAGTTGACAGCCTCAAGACAGCTCAGTCCTTTATTCATGTCTCAGAGTTGCTGGTCATCTCGGTAAGTGTCTGTTTTATTCAGGAGGTGAAGTGAGACTTCATCAGTATATATATATTGATTATTGCTGCGTATGGAGTTGTGTATGCTGAGCACATTAATACTAGTTTATGTGGAGGCAAAAGGAAGCCAATGGTCCTGTGTAGTAGCTGACAGAGGGTAGATGTAAATATAAGATGGGGTGAACTCTTTCAGAAACACTGTGTGGCTTGTTAAGTTCTTCTAGACTTAAATACCTAACTTGCCAATTTCTAGTATCATTTTGAATGGGTTTGACTTTTACTATCTTACTAAGACATAAATAAGGCTTAGTGCCAAGTATATTACTAAATTCGGTAACTTCGTAGTATGAATGATTTCCTTTCTGTCTGTAGGAAGTATTTCTCTTGTTACAGTGTTTTGCTTGTGGTGAAATTTGGTTTGCCCGTGCATGTACTAGAAAATACTTTTAAAGAACTGTTCGTGCACTTGACTTGTGTCTATTTTCTGAATAATCTTGTGATATCAGAGTTGTGCAATACCTCCCTTAGCTCATGAATGTTTGTTTTTATTTTACCCAGGAGTATGTCTCCAAACCTTTCAAATAGATCATCTCCACTCACGTTTAATGTAGTAAATCATACCGGTGGTACAGACTGCTCTGAGCCCTTTGCAAATGGTGCAGACATTCAAGTCAGCAATATAGATTACAGATTATCCAGAAAAGAGTTGCAGCAACATTTACAAGAAACTTTCTCAAGACATGGCAAGGTAAAAGCTAAGATACCTTTATTAAATCTGTTTTTTAGTGCTTTCTGTTTCTGTGATTTATGGACATGTTTGTGGTCTAGCTGCCTAGAGTAGCTGTGGAAGTCTATTGAAACGTACTTTTAAATTCTGTAAAAAGGAGATAGTGTCTTTTTCCTCCAAAGCGACCAGGTCATTATTTACACTAGGTTCTTAATTTGCACGTGGTCTTCGTAGATCTGGTATTGTGAAGTTTTGTATATAAAATCAAGTGGTTTATTAGTCATGCAGTGGAGAGACTTGTGCTTTAGCTGCTAAACATTTTTAAGCTGTAAAGCTGAGTTCCTAATGTCAGCTTAAAAATAGCAATAAAAGCTGAGTTTGTTTTGAATTAGAAGTTGTCAAAACGGACATGAAGAATGTGAATATGTAGAAAGCAGCTATGCAAACAGACGTAGTTTCTGCAGCAGTCCTATTTGATCTGTAAATGACGTTCTTCTGGCACAGTCTTCTATTTGGGAAGATGATGCTTGTGTTAAAGGAATATCATGGCATTGCCTTGGCCAAGGCTTATTGCACTTGGTTCTTGTTTGCATTGTCCTTTTGGCCATGGTTCATCATACCGAGTTTAATTTTGCAGTGTATTTGGCTCTTGGCCAAAGCAAGTCTGTACTACCCTTGTGTGGCTTGCCTTTGATTAATATTCTGTGATAAATATACCAAGGTGTTATCTTCCTTTCAGGTAAAATCTATAGAGCTCAGTCCTCATACAGACTACCAGTTGAAAGCTATAGTTCAGATGGAAAATCTGCGAGAAGCCATCAGTGCTGTCAACAGTCTTCACAGATACCAAATTGGTGGTAAAAAGATCCAGGTCTCATTAACAACAGGAGCTGCTAGTAAATCGCTTGCTCTACTAAGGTAATAAGCACCATGGCATCTTAATTGTTCTAGCATGTATTTAGCTGCTGAGAGATGATACAAAAGATTGAGCAAAGAAATGATAGGGAAATAAATCTGTCTTAAGATCTGATTAATACAGTAAATAAAACTAGGCTAGGTTTCAGTTTAGCACTTTTACACTACTTATAAGTTGCATCTGAAGAGACTAGATCTATGTTTAATAATTTCTTAACAGTTTTACTGCTACTGTTTCATAATACTCATGCATCTTGATGACTGTGCAGCTGAGTTAAGATCACACTTGGCTTCTTTACTTCTTTCCTCCAAGAAAATGCATATAAATTATCTCTTTAAGAATGGGATGCACAGGTGTAAATGCTATTGGTGTTTTTTGGTTTCCATTTCCTACATGGAGGATGACAGAACTAGAGTGTTGATGCTTGTAAGAATACGATCATTTTCTGTTTATACTTACGTATTGAAAGAAAGCATTAGGAAAAAGTTATCTTAACCTTTTCACAGAATGCTCTAGTGAAAATAGTGCTTGGAGTGTAGCGTATTGCCATTGTATAATTTACAACTTTATTTCATTCTTGACTTTTAGTTTACCCTGTGACCAAGCTGATAACTCCTAATGCTGCAGCTTTAATGTTGCATTTTATAGATACTAGAAACCTTACTGCTACCTATGAAAGATGCAATTTCTTCAGAGATACTACCTAACAAATTAGCAGAAGTATTACTACTTGCACTCCCCTGATCTGAAGTGTCAGCTTTTGTAGTGCTGGGATGGAAGGGAATACTATTTTTCCTGTTATATTTATAGTTCATAAAATGCATCTGTAAATATTTGAGCCATTTGGGCTGGAGACTAATACTAACAGATTAATTTGTGCTGATGTTACAAAACTTGTTTTGTAGCTCAGAAGCAATGTCCATTCTGCAGGATGCACCTGCTTGTTGTCTGCCTGTGTTCAAATTCACGGAAATCTATGAAAAAAAGTAAGTTTGTTTTATTGTGTTTTGTTTGGTTTTTTTTTGTTTTTCTTCTGGGACTTAGGAAGAGAATCTGATCTTGCATGATTTTTTTCAGTGAATTAGAGGGTAACAGAATGAATAACAGAATAGAGTATTATGAGTTTTTGTTGTTAGATAATGCATCCTATTACTATCTGGAGGTAATGACTGTAATACTGGCCTTTCTTATAAGGTTATGTTTCCCATGTTTTACTTCATTTCCTACATTGGGATGAATAGGTTTAGTTACCTTAATATTTTGCATAGAATAGTTTCTAGCATAGTCCTGTTTCTTAAACAAAAACAAGAAAAAAATATTACAGTATTAATGTGTTTCATGTCTTTTCTTTTAGATTTGGGCATAAGTTAGTTGTATCAGATTTATATAAGCTAACAGATACTGTGGCAATCCGTGACCAAGGAAATGGGCGGCTGGTATGCCTTCTACCCAGCAGCCAAGCCCGGCAGAGTCCTTTGGGATCTTCACAGTCACATGATGGTTCATCAGCAAACTGTAGTCCTATAATATTTGAAGAGCTGGAATATCACGAGCCTGTTTGTAAGCAGCATTGCCTGAATAAAGACTTTATGTAAGCTGTGTATAAAATACTATGAAATCTTACAAAATATTTGAACAGCATTTAGCATTTCCAGGTATATTAAAGTTAAGGTATATACATTCATATAGTGTGCTCCAGTCACTGTTTTATATGTTTACCAGACTAAGGCAGAAAATGGGATGACACATTGAATTTTCTAGGCATTCCTCAAAGATCAGTCATTTTGGGTAAGATTATTGTATTCTAGCACAGCTTCCAAGATTGAATACTACTTAAGCAGAAGCTGAAAGGTACTCTACCTTCCTCTAGTTTTATAGGAAAATTAAACATACTAGAGATTTCTATTAGCCTGAATTGTGTTATTATGTAATTATAGTTGGAATGGACCATTTTTCTTTGTCTTCCAGCTACATTCATTAAGTGATTCATACCAGGTTGAAGATTTTTTGGTTTTTGTTTTGTTCAGCAGCAGGCAGGTTGTGCTACTAGAGCAGTTAAGTGTTCACTGATAACTGCCTGGTATGTGCTGCAAAAACTTAATTTGAAAATTTCAATCTAATGATGATAAAATGTGGTATCCTAATGCTGTTTGTCTTCTGGAAGTTTGCTGTAGCTGTACTTTTGTGTAGAAGAGAAGATGGAACTTGCTTGTGACTGTACATTAGTGGTATTGTCACCTAGTAGGAGTGTATCGAATGTATGTAGTATTATGTTTGTTATGGGTGTGCACATGAGCACAGACATACTGTGCTAAAGGGTGTATAGAATGAGCATGTAAACTTCAACCTCTTGTTTTTACAGCGAGCGTGAGTTTGATCCAGATTCCTATAAAATTCCTTTTGTGATTCTGTCTCTGAAGACATTTGCTCCCCAAGTTCACAGTCTTCTACAGACACATGAGGGTACTGTGCCTTTACTAAGGTAAAGTGTTTTAATTTTGGCTTTTAGCATAAGGGTTGTAGGTTAAAGATTTAAAACTTTTATTGGTGGGTGTTGTAATGCGCTGAAACTACCTATTGTATAAAACCTCCAGTTCTTATGTAAGGTGATATCTTTTATATCAAGTAAGTACCTATGAAATTGCTACTTTTTGAATTTTTATTGAGCAAAAAAGACATGTGTTTAAAATGTGCAGTTTGTGAAGACTTCTGTAATGTGCTAGTAAGCTGCTGAAGCTTCTTGCTTGGGAAGTGTCTCAGAAGAATTAGGACAATTTTTAGTGATATTTTAGTGTAGAATGGAAGCTTTTTTTTTTTTTTTTTTCTTCCAAAGTTTTCCTGATTGTTATATGTCAGAATTCAATGATCTTGAAATGGTGTCAGAAGGCCAGGGTGGTGTTCCTTTAGAACATCTCATTACCTGTGTTCCTGGGGTTAACATTGCGACTGCCCAAAATGGAATTAAAGTTATTAAATGGATACATAACAAACCACCACCTCCTACTACAGGTAAGTATTTCTATTTAAAATTTTCTCTGAATTAATATTTATACTTAAAAAATTCAGTAGCAAAAAGTAAACGTCTAATTGTTAAACTTCTTATAAGGAGAAACTTTGAGCCTGAATGTTCATTCTTGGGTTGTTTGGGTTTTTTTCTCCTGTGCTTTAGACTGTGTCACAAAGTGCAGTGTTCAGTGTAAGAATAGTAGTGAAAGGTCCAGCCATATGATTATTTTTTGTGTTTTATTTTAGATCCTTGGCTTCTACGTTCTAAGAGCCCTGTAGGTAATCCACAACTTATTCAATTCAGTAGAGAAGTGATAGATCTACTTAAAAGCCAACCGTCCTGCGTCATACCTGTCAGTAAATTCATTCCAACATACCATCATCACTTTGGAAAACAATGCCGTGTGTCTAACTATGGGTTTTCTAAACTAATGGAGCTGCTAGAAGCAGTGCCTCATGTACTGCAAGTGAGTTATGTGACGCTGTTCCTTTTAACTTGGGGAATTGTATCTTCAACTATCTGAATTACTGGTTGGTATTGTGTAATAGGTGCTACGCCTAGTCTTGTCTTGAAAGAGATGGTTAACCGAACCTTGGGGTGTAATTGTTACCTTTTTTTGAGATGTTAGTTTTATCTTTATTGTCCTCACCTTTCCAAAACAACTTCAGGGGAAATCAACTCTTTGCTCCAGAGGCTTAGATTAAATCAAGTTTGAACTCGCTTTTAGCCTGTGGCGCTAGTGCTTGGGTAAAAAGTTTTAATTGTGCTGTTGCATTAGAACAGAGCAAAGGCTGAGTCCTGGTCAGTAGGCTGTGATGTGTAGCCTATGTCTTGATGGATTTGTGTGTGAAACAAGTCCTGTAGCCTTGTGTTACAGGAAAAGAAACATTATGGTCACATTAATTTTCTACTTTGAACACCAGCTGGTTGCAGAATTTTAACCTGTAGAAATGTGCAGCAGTTGCAGTAGCATGCCTGGGGGAAGCACCTCTGCATTTCTTGATGTTATATGCTGTAGTACGGAAAGCATATGGCTTCATGCGGCTGCCTTTCCAGACACTGTAGCTTTATTTCTAGCCTACATATACTAGAACTAGCTTCTAAATATCCTGTAAAACAATATACTGAGGATGCTAGATCTGAGTGATGAAATAAAATTTTCTTGCAGATTCTTGGTATGGGTTCCAAACGCTTGTTAACTCTAACACACAGAGCTCAAGTGAAGCGCTTTACTCAAGACTTACTGAAGCTTCTCAAATCCCAGGCTAGTAAGCAAGTTATTTTAAGGGAATTCTTACGGGCTTATCACTGGTAAGTTATCTTTAATGAAACAAGAACAACTATGAAAGGCATGACTTTATTACTTCCTTTAGTACTAGATTTATTTAACTGTATTGGAGTTAGAAATGGGTCATTGTATTTCATTTCTCTTTTGAAGCCGTGACTGTGAGGTTGTATTTAAGTGAGCAGGTCATGGCACAGTAACATGAACAGTAAAGGAAAATTTAGTGTCAGGCTTTCTTTAGAAGGAAAAATAAAATAGTGATTGTCAATAGACACTTCTTTGACTGGATTTAGTAATAACACAAAAACGAGGAGCAATGTTTATCTTACTATTGCCAGGACGAATATTCTGTTCTAGCATGGTAAAAAATATGGGTGGTGTGTTCTGGGGTTTGGGTGTTTAGGTTTGTCCTTTTTTTAGAACTGAGAACCATGCTTCTCTTACAAAGGCAGAAAGTGGTGCTGAAGGTGCTTTGAAGCCATACCGTCTTAGTGCTACATGTGGTCTGTCTTTGCATGTCTGCTGTGATGCTGCCTGTGCCAACACCCTTTTTTGTGAATGCATATTTCTACTTATATCTCCACTGTTGGCAAAAATATATTATTAGTTGTTGCTAAATCTGCATTTCCATTATAGTCAGCTCTGGCTGTTTGTTGAATAAGAATATATGTAAAGTGTTCTTGCTTCTTGGGTTCCTGTCAGGAATGTGGGGAGAGTAAAATACCTTTTAATATGCTTAATATGGTGTTTTCCAGGGAATGGTCTCTGCTTCCTCTTGAGACCTAAACTTGTTTAAGAAGAGCATATGTCTAACTATTAAGCAAATACAGAATGTTTGAAGTGTAGCCATATGGAGCTGTTTAACATAATTACATTTTCTTAAATCACTCACGTAATATTTTTTTCAAGCTCAGATTTAAATATTATCACCATGACTAGTTATGAGGTTTCCACTGGTTGATGCGTATAGCTCTTTTGTCCAGTGTCATGTGAACTATCAGTGTATTATCAGCTGCTTTACTGGAGGGTAACTGAGCATTGCAATAGGCTGCCCAGAGAAGTTGTGGAGTCTTTGTCTCTGCAGATAAGTCACGACATAAGTTGGATCCAGTCCTGACTGAGCTTTAAGTGACCCTACTTGAGCAGAGAAGTCAGACTAGGTGACCTCCAGTGTTCCCTTCAACTCTCAGCCATTCTGTGGTTATGTATCTTATTTTTATGGTTAGAATGGGCAGATAATTAGAATTAAGAGTATTTTTCCCCTGTTTCACATGTTAGCATTATTTCCAATATTAATATTCTGGGTTTTATAGTACTTGTAAATTGACAGAATAGACTTCATGTTTGCTTTTTTTTTTTTTTTTTTTTTATTTTTATTTTGGCCTACGCAGGATGCATTAATACCTGTGTTCTACAACTTTCTAAAACTTTCAGGTGTTTCTCTAAGGACTGGGATGTTACTGAGTATGGAGTGTGTGAACTGGCTGATATTATATCAGAAATTCCAGATACAACCATCTGTTTGTCACAGCAAGACAATGAAATGGTAATTTGTATTCCCAAAAGAGGTATGTCCATGTACATTGTTTTTACTGTTGGTAAAGAAATTGTTGACGATTTCAAAAGTCTGCTAACTCAAGTATATAGCAGTGACTTGGATATTTTGATAGTGTTTCTACCTTCATAACTAAGTTATGAACTTCTAGCAAATAAAGAATTTGCTGTTCTAGGAATGCTTGCAATGGAACAGATATGAAAGCAGGTGACAAAACACATATTATTACTTTGCATGGAGTTAAACTTTCTGTTTTATGGTTAGAGAGTGGGTTATTTCCACATATTAAAAAAAACACTAGATATTTGGCTGTTTAAGGTCTCCCAAAGTGCTAGTCATCAGATTATTTTGGGCATTATATGTGTAAGCTTAATCAAGGCCTTTGGTGGTAAAAGAAAATGACTTGGTATACTGAAAATCAATCTTCATATTTTCTTACGGCATTCTGTTGGGTTTTATAGTTGTGTTGGAACACTGCTTTTGCCTTGTTTCTTTAATTTTAGAACGTACACAAGAAGAAATTGAAAGAACCAAGTGGTTTGCTAAAGAGGTGGTAGACTTACTGCGCCATCAACCCCATTTTCGAATGCCCTTCAATAAATTTATTCCTTCCTATCATCACCACTTTGGTCGCCAGTGTAAACTTGCTTACTATGGTTTTACAAAACTAGTTGAACTCTTTGAAGCCATACCAGAGGTCTTACAAGTAAGTTCCAAAGCCTTAAGCTGTGCTAAAGCATTTTTCTGACATCTGTACAACTGTTCAGCAGGGTTTATATTTCTCATGAACTTCACTGTGAGTAATAGACTGTTCACCTGTAATGTTAGACAGCTGTATTGAAGAAAGTCTTTGATACAACTATTTTAGTAAAATTTAGTAAAATTCAAGCTGTTTGCTAGCAAATTCAAGTTCTCTAAGTTGTATTACATTAAGAGAACTCAGTGCACCAAAATTAGAGCTAAGTTTCATTAAAGTTGTTAAACCTGCTTAATAGAAAAAGTTGATAACTAATGGAGTATGTTGTTGAATTTCAGAAATTAGATACCTATACTTGCAATATAGATACCTTTTGAAGTAGCTGAGCCCTGCTATATAGCAAATGATTGCCTGCAAGCACTGAATTTTAATTGCAGATTATACTTTTTTCATCCAGATTAGGTAAATCACTTTAACAAAGAGTATTTTCTATTTTGCAGGTACTGGAATGTGGGGAGGAGAAAATTCTCACCCTTACAGAGGTGGAACAAGTCAAAGCAGTTTCTTCCCAGTTTGTTAAACTGTTGCGGTCTCAGAAGGACAACTGCCTCATGATGAGTGATGTACTGACAGAGTACCGCAAAACATTTGGATACTCACTGCGTCTTCATGACTATGATGTTAGCTCAGTTCCTGCTTTAATGCAAAAACTTTGTCATGTTGTAAAGGTAATGTTTTATCTTTGTAGTTTATCCCTCTGAAAGGTATGTGATGCTAAGGAATTACCTGTCTCAAATTACAGGTCTCAGTGTGCTTAGTATTTTACTCTATAAACAATATTTCATTAAGTTGGGGAAATCCCACTGGGATTTTAAATACAGCTTCTATATTTCCATGATGTTCTCTTTGTTGTTTTGTAACCTTTCAAGTTTCTCCAGGGAAACTCATGCTTGTTCAGCAATAAGTAGAAGATTGTATCATAGTAAAAGTTGTGGGTGTGGGGTTTTTGTCCATCTGACTTCTGTGTAAAAGCAGTCATTTTTTGATAACCAAGTAGTTACCAGTCTCTAATGTTTTAGTTTATATTCCTAACGTTTTTTATCTATGGCTTGAGGCTTTTGACTGTGAATGCAAATACATAGATGGTCTTATATATCAGTGGAAAAGTTACATTAACTGGTTCAGTTGCTCTAGTTCTTTTAATTTAGTATCTCTGGTGGTCAGGCTGGTGTTCAGTTAGGTCCAGCTGGCTTGGAATGAAGAGTAAAATTTGTGCCTAATCATGTGAATGAACTGCTGCTCAGCTTTTGTACATTTAAAATACTTTTTTCATGTAATAAGCTTCTCTATCCTGTGTGCTTTTGGCTAGGGGACTGTCAGATGCTGGTACAATATCAGATACAGCTGTGCTCAAACAAAACCCCAGCCTCTTCCCTGACCCTGATTTCATTCCCAGTTCATTTTTCTAGGTTGTTGACACAGAGTCTGGCAAGCAAATTCAGTTGCTAAATAGAAAATCTCTGCGAACTCTCACTGCCCAATTGCTAGTCTTGTTGATGTCCTGGGATGAAGCATCCATTCTCTCTGTGGAACAGCTGAAACAGCGTTATGAAACAACCCATAGTACTTTGCTTAATCCATGTGAATATGGATATATGACCTTAACTGAACTCCTGAAGAGTCTGCCTTACTTGGTTGAGGTATGTAAGCTCTTTTTCTTTTCTGGTGTTTCATGCTTTGAAAAGACATTGTGAATAGAGGATACAGAAGTATGCACTTTAATTCTCTGTTTCTAATAGGTTTTTACCAATGGTTCAGAAGAAGAATACGTGAAGCTTACAAATCTGTATGTGTTTGCAAAGAATGTAAGGTCCTTACTTCACACTTACCATTATCAGCAGATTTTTCTTCATGAATTCCCAGTAGCATATAGCAAATACACAGGAGAAGTGCTGCAGCCTCAACCATATGGATGCAACAGTTTAGAAGAGCTCTTGGGAGCAATTCCACAGGTATGAATATTTCCATTTTGGCCAATTACATTGAGATTTCTGCATGGAGTACATGCATATGTGTACTGTTCTGCATAGTTGCACCTCGGTGGTTTCCCTTAATTGGTGTGAATTACTGGAATCATTCTCTAAGGAGGCTTATAGCAGTTGTATTTTTTAATAGCTTCTTGAGAAATCTGGATTGTGTAATAAGAAAAAGAAAACATTTCTTGCATCTTTGCTCACATTTTGCTTAAGTACTGTTCCTGGTGAGGCTGCAGCACTCGTGGCATCATCGTTAATTGGGATAAATAATTTCTGTCTTAAATGAATATCTGTACAGTACTGAAGCATCATTTTGATCAGGGCAATAATCTACCCTGGTTTTAGGAATGAAGAGTTGGGACCTTGTCAGAAGTGCCACATAAAGGATTTTGCTGTTCCATTTTCTTATCATCCACATGTCAAAAGTGTTCTGGGATAATTTAGTGACCTGGTTTGTGGCTGAAGTTTTCCTTTAAGTAAAGTTATCTTTCTGGAGAGTGACAAAATACGATTTTCTAACTACGTGTTTAAACAAAGTTTTGTTAATAACTAGTACACTTTCTAGCCCAATAGTTTGACTTTGGCATCAATTATTTTGAGACAAAGCTCTTACTTATATGGTGTAGTACAAATTAATAATGTGGTAGTTTATTTTAGAAATAGTGGGAGCACAAAGCTAACTGGAAGGCAGTGAGTAAGCTGCTTTAGACTTGGAGATTAATTTGTGTGATGATGTTTAATTCTGCCTTTTTTTTTCTCTCTATAGGTGGTTTGGATTAAAGGACATGGTCATAAGAGAATTGTTGTTCTAAAGAATGATATGAAAAGTAAGCCATCTCAATTTTGAGCAATATCTTAGTTTCCTTTCTTCTTTAAGAAGTGATTTGAGTAAATGAACCAAATGAACTTGCCTTTTTGTAGCTTGTTTTAGCTCACCTAGTTTTACCCCTGCTGATCATGTGGATGATCATGGAAATGAACTCGCTGATAATAATGAACATGTTATGGAGACGACAGGATCCACTTCATCAATGGAACCACATCTAGGAACACCTAGCAATGGTAACGCAAAATTGATTTATATATGAATTTTTTTCTTGAGGGGAAATAAGCAGAATAATCAAAGCAGCATAGGGAAAGCTGTGTGATTTAGTCTGAATTTCTGTAGAAATGCTTTATGGCTTGAAAGGTGTTGAACTTCATCCAAAGCATAGAGTTAAGTATGTGTCCTCTTAGCAAGGGTGTCTGTTCTCCTCAGCTGTCTCTTGTGTTTGTATGTTTGTGTGTATGTAACTGCTAGAGTACCGTTTGCTGTGGATTTTAGTGGAAGTCTAAGTCTGTAAGTGCAAAGCTGCTGAGCAAAGATGGTCAGCAGCAGCTTCTGCAAGAAATGTCTTGTATCCTGATGAGAATGTATATAGTGTTCTTCTGTGGTGTTTTAACATTAGCTTTGTGGTATTAATTATTTGAAAGTAATGGCAGTCCTGTTCGTATAAATCCATCCCCAAATAAAAGTAACTGGGAAATGGTGAACTCATAGATCATATCTTGCTGTGGTCTCCAATTCTACTACCTGCAAGTTGTAGAACTTGTGGAATGGTTCTTGAGTTACTATTTCAGAAGTCTAGGCTTGTCACTTCTACTAAGGCCAAGTCACTTTATTTTGAAACTTTCAGCTTAATTTTCACATGTAAATGTGTTAGATGGCGCATAAATAGTGATAGGATATTGGTATGTCTACAGGAGAGTTGTTTGGTACTTGGCCCTTTTCTGGTAAAGCCTTTTCCTGAAAGTCTTGTTTCCTCAGCTCTCCTATTAAGTTTGGCAAATACCAGGTCTTACTATAGGAGTAAAATGAGCAGATAAGCAATAGGTGTAACATACTATTGCTTTGTCTGCTGCACTGTAATTAGTTACATGCTCTTAATCCAGAACCATAACTCTTGAATGAATCTGAGGTAGGTTAGCATAAATTAATCTGATATTAATATCTCAAATGAGGCACAGCTCTCAGATTCTCAGAACTGCACCTGAAGACTTTACATTTATGAGCTCTGAAACAGTGACACCTTTACAATATCCAGGTACTTTGAAAGATGTTCCTTTATTTTTGTAGCTTCTAATCAAACTGAGCAAGAGCTTCTTTGCCTCACAAATACATCTCCTGTTGACCTTCTGTGTGAGCCAGTTCCTTCCTGCCTGCCATCCCCACAGCTGAGACCTGATCCAGTGGTTCTAGAGTCTGCAGATCTCATTCAGTTTGAGGAATGCCCTGCGTCTCTGTCTGGTAAGAGTTTGCTTGCCTGTGTTGTGTTACTTACGCATTTATAACTCATACAATTTGGAAAGAGGACTATTTGTTGCATTATTGCATAAAGTTCTATTTAAATACATACGTGTGCATATATATTGCACAGTGTGATGTTTTGGAAATGCAGGTGGCTTCTGTCAGAAACTGTGTACTGACTGTAAGCACCCTACTTTGATTCTCTGGGTTGAATTTTAAAGAGATGTTGTCCACCACTAAAATTGCATTTTGTCAACCTGTAGCAGCCTTTTTTGCAACAGTAGTTTCATAGTGCTTTTCTGAGTGCTGAGTGACTTGATGTGTGAGAATTAAATTCAGTCTTCTAGATACCTGCTTCTGTCTCTGTCTGCATGATGCACTATCACATCAGCTGCAGAGATGAACATTACTTACCTTCTGGATTCAGATCAAGCTGACAGGTTCTTTTAAAATATTTAATTGCCTATTACCAGGATAATATTCTTTATTTTCAATGACAGTATCAATAAATTTTCTTATTTATTTTAGAGATAATGATTTTAACAGAAGAAGAAAAACAGAGAATTGCTACCACAGCTGAAGATAACCTGACCTCTGGATCTGTGGTACGTAACACCACAGAGAATGCTTCAGTGCCTCCCTGTCACTCCTCTGAAACCCAACAAAACAAGGTGGTAATGGACAGCCCAGCCAAAAAGCAGCACAAAAACAAGGTGAAATTGGCAGCAAACTTTTCACTTGCACCTGTAACCAAGCTTTAACTCTTCAGTGTGAAAAACACGTTCCTATGGACCCTGCACAGATAAAGCTTTTTGCTAGCCCTTACGTATTTTAATGGAAGGCCTAGAATTAATTTGTATTTAATGTATTCTGTGAAGTTTTTGTTCCTTTTACACTGAACACAGCTATCAGCAGAGCAGATTTTTTCTATTATTTTGAAAAAAAATCTGGTATTCATTAAATTATTCTTAAATTTTACAGTTTTTCATTAGTGTGTGTTCAGTAAAAGCAGAATATTAATTCAAGTAAAATGGAACAGATTTTATTTTCTTGAAGCCTTGGTGGTGGTGTAATCATACATGTAGCATATTGTATTCTATAGGCTGTTGCTTACTGGTATTGTTTCAGACAGTATTAATAAAATGCATGATCTGTCCTTCAAAAGCCTCTTGAGAAACTGTAACTCGCTGACCTGAAATGACAAGAGTGAGGGAGCCGATTGTCCTTCAGAAACTTGTTCTCTGACCTTTCAGATGACTTGTAACTGCTTTGGAAAATCTTTTGTGTAAAGATGTCTGTAGAAGATTATGTGGATTTTTTGTAAAACTTGTTTTAAGTGTTTTCTGTGGCTTTCAGTTCCGTTTAGGAGCTTTCTAGGACATTGATGCTTTAAGCTTCCCTTTTTATATTTAGTTCCAGTCTGGCATGGATTTGATTAAGGAAAAGACAGTCTTGGTGTCATGAGTTGAATACACACACATTTTATTGTGTCTAGAAATGAAGTTAGGAAGATTCTGATATTTCTGAAATATGCATTCAATGCATAAATCACAGATAATGGAGCGGGTCTTATGTACATGTGTTTTGTGATAGAAGGTATTGATGCTATTTCCACCTGTAAGGAAAGTTCTAACTACATGTGGAAATGCTAAGGTTGTTCTGCTTAACCTTGTTTTTTATTTTTTAAGCATGTTCAGTAAATGGGAAGCTTATTCTTTGATGTGTGCTCTCTTTAGCTGTGTCTGCTTTTATTCTGAAACTCGCTCCTAGCGTTGGAAGCTTTTTTCAATTTGTGGTACCTTGTGCTGGCTTTTGAAAGGGAACAGCTTTGGAAGATATGTTAAGTCAGTGGATGACCTTAACTCTAGTTAGTAGAAATATCCAGTGTATGAGACTTTATACCCATTCTGGGTAACAATGGCATTTACAATGGGGTTGTATTTGCCAGGCAGCAAATAAATTGCTTGTAGTATTGAAATAACCTATACTAGAGACTTTCCACTGGCCAACTGAATATTGGTTTAGGTGGATTCTATTGTAATATACAAGAGATGGAACATGGGCTCTAACTTCTCAGCCAGCAACAAGCCACTGAATAATGGCTATAGACAGAATTTTAGTAGTCAGATTTTGTTATAAAATCTTTTAAGCTTAGCCGAGTATTATCAGTAGTGAACTTATAGCCATTGTGAATGCAGAGAAACACTTGAAAGTTTTTCTGAGCATTATGGCATGGTATTTTGAGTCCTTTAATAAACCTCTACAGACATACTGCAATAGAAAGAGAAACCGAGACGTAAACGTTTTTGGACTTATTTTAATGAGTCAAATGCAGCAACATCTGCTTTCACCCCAAGTTTGATAAGGTTAACACTGATCAGCCTAGGTCTTTGTTTCAGAAGAGCATGCACTGGAGAAAAGACCAAACTGAAATTACGTTTTCATGACATGCAGCTACAAGTCATCTGGAATTCTAAAGAAAACTTTTTTTCTTCAGAGGAAAACATGGTATTTGTCAGAGTGATTGTGGTGGTTAAAACATTTACGGAGGTCAGCATAACTCTTCTGGATTCATGTGTGATTCTGATGAAACTGCTGTTTGAAAGTAATAGAATGATACTTTTTGAGAGTTGTGTTCATAGTGTAACAAAATAGCTAATTGAATTGCAATATATTTTTTTACCCAAAGGGTTAAATGAATGATGTGACTTAAGTTTAAAAGCATTATAGCCATGAAATTCTTTAACACTGAAATGTACTTCTTCAGATTCATGTCTGTTTGAAAAAAGTCACTGACGCCCTCAACTTATGCACTTATCTTTTTCTTGGAATGGGAGGGAGAAGAAAGAATTCCTTTCTTAGCTGTCTACTTTGTTTGGACACTTTCTTTTGTGGCTCAAGTGCTGTTTCATGTGTTGGGACCAAACAGTTGTGTCAATAAAATTTTCAAGCAAGCATAACTCTTGTCCTTGTCTAAAGACCTGCAAAAACCCTATCCTAGAATCCTTAACTTGCTGTGTCACATTGAGTTTAATTACCCAGACAGAGCAGGGAGCTAAAATTTGGGTTTGAGTAAGATCAATTTTTGCAGTATCTCTTCACGCAACATAATGTTTAGGGTTTACTTTAGAAGGAAAGTGTGCTATTTATCAGACTAAAGAGAGAAATGGAGAAAGGGAGTGTAAATGGAACAGGTTTGAAGTAAGGTGTTCCTCCCAAGTTCTAGTTTCACTTCGGAATGTAAAAATTGATGTGACTAATGTCA
>JAVHNF010027584.1:38245-51062 GCA_034783455.1 Micropsitta finschii | reverse complement strand
CATGAAGTGTTCCATGAAATGTTTCCATGAAGAAATGTTCGGGGGAGGCCTTATTATCGGGGAGGTCTTATTTTCAGGGGATGCCTTATATTACAGCGAGAGGCAAAACTGGAAGTAGGTCTTATTTTCGGGGGATGTCTTACTTTCGGGGAAACACGGTGGGAATTGAAACTGAAAGCAATGAACATTCAGTAAATGCATGGGCGGGACTGCAGGCAAGTTGCTTGCCACAGGTGTTTGAGATAAGGATTTAATGGAGGACATGTTTCTCATCAGCTGCAGTTTTGAAATACTAGTTTAAAATCAGTGTTTTAGCTGAGGAGCTTGGGGGTTTCTTACTGCTTAATTAAGAACTTCTATCTCAGAATGAGCAAAAATATTAGTCCATAATAGTTACTATGGCTGCTGGCATTATTCACAAAACCATACAATGTAGAGCTAGGAAAGACTTATGCAGAAGTATGCACTAGTTAGATCTGCTCTTTTTTAGGTAACTGGTTTGATTCAGTTACCTTTTCTGTTAGGAAGATTATACATTTTAAGAAAACTTAACCAGACGTAGGTAACAATGGCAGAAAGGAGGAATGTGAAACTCTGTATTGCATTAATAGTCTCCTGTGATTTGGAAGCGGTTAGTCTATTTCACAGACAATAAAAGTAAGAATAAGAAAAAAGCATTTAACATGGGAAAGGATGTTCAAAAGAGTGGGAAGATTTTGCAAGGTAATCTGAGAAAGGTATGTTGGATGGGGCTTGGAGCAACGTGGTCTAATGGAAGGTGTGCCTGCCTGTGGCAGGGGGTTGGAACTGGATGAGCTTTAAGGTCCCTTCCAACTCAAACCAGTCTATCATCCTACTTCTGCCTTTTGGCTCAGATATGACCTTTAGAATGTCTTTGTGTTGTACAGGTAAGGTATATCCCTTTGTGTTCTTAGAAAAATACAGATGGACTCTCAAAATAAAGGTAAATCAATATTTGTTGAAGTTGAGAGCTTGCATCTTTATTCACTGTTCATTACTCAGTTGAACAGTTTATGTGGTTTGAATGTTTATAGACTCTGTACTACAGAGGACTTGCAAACACTGAAAATGAAGCTATAATGATGCTTTCTTGGTTTAATATTTCTACTAGAATTAGCATAAATTATTTTACTTATCTAATGGGACGTATTAGCTGTTTAACAGCCACGGCAGCAATAAACAACTGTAAATGCAGAGATGTATCTAATTAGGGGGAGGCTGAAGCAATTAAGATGGTCAAACTCTATTGATTATAGCTGAACTGGGTTTGACTTAAGATATATACAGTTGACAGCAGTGCTTTTACAGTGGATGCCATGAGATGGTTAATGACTGCTACTGATTCAGCAGTAAGGATTTAGTATTTGGGGGGATGGAGGTGGGAGGGGACTGTAAATGAAGTTTCAGAAGACTTTTCAAACCCATAGTACAACTACTTGGAGAGCTGCTTATACAACCAGAAGTATCAAAGCACAGATATTATGCTTGGCTTATCTTTCAAATTTTCTCTCTTTCTGACTTGTTTTCTACCTCGTTGGCCATAAAGAACTTTGCTTCTAGATTATGCATTTGTATAGCTTCTCTCATAGCTGATGTTTCACTTCTCTGCTACATTGCTTGTTGACAAAGGCATCATGTTAGAAAGCTTAGAAAACTATAAAATCATATGTGGATATCAGTCATATATATTCATCCCATTCATTTCAGAGTCCTGAGAAGAAAGCAATCGTATCAGCTGCACTGTTTTTATTACTTCATATGTTGAGGATCAAGATGAAAATCTTAGTGGTGGCAGAAAACAAGAAAGTCGTGTAACAGTGGAGAATTAAATTGTTATTCTATTCATCAGTTTAGATCAGAAGAATTATATTTTTCCCTTTGGTCAGTGGCATATGTGTAAAAATCTGTGATTGGCAATGTTATCTTCTGTGGAAAGAGTACTGATTTTCATGGTTTGGGGAAGGACACAAGGAAAACTGCATTTAGAACAATGGGAATGATAGTTCATTCTTGTGTTTCACTAGACGAAACTGCTTGCATTTTAAGACCAATTTTTTCCATTTCCTATAGACTGTTCTTTCTAAATAGCTATTTGTCCTCTTAAGAGTTTTGTTTGTTTGAGTATTTGCTATATCTGAATATACATTTGTAACATTTCTTACTCCAGGAGCTTGAGACTTGGTAATGTGATTAAATTTAGAAACAAATGTTTGGATCGTCCGAGTATAACCCACAGATTCGGTGTTCATTTTGAATTCCTATCGGTAACAGTGTGCAAGCTGCATCACTGCTCAGCATCCTCTGGGTTTATTGGATTATCTCCAGTTGCATGCCTTTTTTTTTTGTTTCTTCACTGCCACTCGAAAGTAGTCATTTGTGTTCTTTTGAAGTGGCCATAGCGAAAAGTATGCCTCACACTTGTGTCAACACAAGTGCTCCGTGGAGGCTACTGGCAGTTTTTAAACAGTCTTTGAAGTAAATATAAAATGTTATAAAACCATTTTTCATCATACATTACACATACATAAGCAGTCTTTTCTTCTCCATCAGGCGTGCATGTCACCTTTTCAGAGGAAGCTGTGGCTTTCTTTAACCGCAGTGGTTGGTCAGTGAAAAGGAGTTCCTGGGAGTTAGATACTAAGTCTTATCTCGTACTCTTTTCCTGAGCCATTATCAATGCAATAATAACTAATCTTCTTCCAAATCATTAACCTTATCCCATATTTGCCTTTTCTGAGTATGCACAGTTTTTTCAGGGCTGGAACCCCCACTTTTCAAGTCAAGCGAAGTTTTGCTGTTAGGTGGCAAGGGACTTGCCTTGGGACCAGAAAAATCTCACTGTCTTTCCCGAAATCTTACAACTGGTTGGTTCCTATTTATTGCATAAGTACCCATGCAGTAGTGTGCACACTCATGATTGCTTTTTTACTTTCTTTTCTATGATATTACCTCTATGAGCAATTTCAACACAATCCTAACGTGCTCTGCACTTCACGTGTTCACTTCTAAAAATAAATCCAGATAGCACCAGCATAAAATACTTGTCTGCTCTCGGGGAAGGCTCTAAGGGGAGAGAGGACTCTTACACTTAAGGTTTAAGAAAGTGAAGAAGAGTATTTCATAGCATATATCCGTTATCAGTATGCAAACGCTGTGCATCTTTCATTCAGCAGAATAAGGGGTATTAAAAAATGGATATTCATTTTTCCAGACCCACTTCTGCTCCCAAGCTTCCTTTGGAAGCACACTGAAAACCCATAAGTTCACAGGGTTATAGCAGCTGGGGTCTATTTTCTGTCATATCTCTTGCGATGGGTTTCTGTTGTTCCCTGTATTCCTCTGGTTTTAACTATAAATACATTCCCAGGACTGACAGTCTGACAATTACATGAGAGTACAACAAGTTGTTGGGTTTTGTTTTAATTTATTTTAGCACAAAACATGGTTTGTTTAGGTTAATACACAGAATTTCAGCCCTATAGTGTAATGTGTAATAGTGTTAATGGTGCAGCAGTGTTGCTGTGTGCCTCCTTTTCTTTTCTGATGCACAGATTTAATCAGTGAAAGTACTTTAAAAAGGTATCTTTGTGGTTTATAAGCTGAAGTTAAGTGTGTTCAGAAGCATGTTTGAGTCTGCTCAGAATGTGTTTTGGCTTTAGAAATGTATGGTTTGGTTTTTTTTTCATTTAAATAATCTTAGTGTTCTTGAGAAGGAAAGAAAAGATAAAAAAAGCTTAGAAAACTACAGTTGAGATTATTTTAGGACATCAGTTTTAATGGGGTCTCTTCCAGGATGAAATGTGGCAGATGCTTCATATCGCACATTACGAAACAGCTTCCAAGGACTCTGAAGTGCAGTGTCTTTGGAACAACATGTCTTTGCACAACAGTCTACCCTTTTTGCATTAGTTTCACAATCGCTAGTCATCAAATGCAGACATTTTATAAGCTCTTAACTGATAGTTCTGAGCTAATGAGAAAAAAATACAAAGCAAATTAACATATTGCCATAACCCTCGGTTTTCAAGCATGTTGGTGATCTTTAAGGGAGAGTTTGAAAGCCAGTAAGATTTGTGCTGCTTTAACCTAGAGTGCAAACCGGTAATTATAGTTTGAGACCCCTTCAAATAAGAATCAAGCCACACATTTCTTTGATAAGTCTCTTTTTGTGGCACACAGTTTGAGCTCAGTTCAGACCATGAACACAATTCCTGCTAAGGTTACTGGGAGTAGCACACGAGTGTGGGGAGAGAGAACAAGCAATTGGAGGTGCAGTGATTTTATTACACTGAGTATTAGGACACTTTGCAGCCTTTTCTAAGCAGCTGTTCTTTAGGTAAATTAATACCTGGGGTCTCTTTACTTCTCCCCAATTTTAACTACCATAAAAGAACTTAATGTATAGTTGTTCACAGCATATCTCACCCGATTGCTATGCGAACCCTCTAACACAAACACTTTTATAAACTGCAGCCATAACACACTAATCTTCTGAACTTCCTGACCCATAAAAACTCTGATTGTTGCTACATGTAAAATTCATCTGGAAATATCCCTCTGTATTTAATGTTCTGGGTATTATGTTGCAAAATCCCTCCTCCTTTGCAGTGGAAAGGCTGCCAGGAAAGTGAGGGACAATGGGGCTGTAGATTGGTGTAGAAAGAGTAACGCTGTACTTTAATCTTGTGGGTTTGGTTTTATTTGGAGCTGGCAATTCAACAGATGAGATGTTCTGATTCTTTTTTCTATTTTCCTAGGTTACCATTTCAGGTTTGATTATTAATGGAATTAGAGTATTTCAGGCTGTTCTTATTTACCGTTCGTCACAGGGCAGTCACCGATTTCCTGTACAACTCTGTGAGCAGATAATTACGAAACATCACATCTATGGGAGCTACTTTGATTAAGGAAGGCTGTTAGAGATGAGCAGAAAGATTTGCTATTCCAGTTGTGGTTCTTTTAAGCACGTGTAATATCTGAGAGTTATCTCTAGTAACTATTCTGTGATTAAAGTAATGAATGAGGGGCACTTTGCAGGATTTTTTAATAAAGGATACCAGTTGCACTCAGCAGAGGCAAGAAGGGAAAGCAGACGCAAGTCTAGGAGTGTCCATTCCCTTGCTTCCATTATGAATAATACCTACTTTTGTTTTTAAAGAGCTACATGATTCTTGTCTGATCTTCAACAAAGATAATGGCATTGGCAGATTTGCATTTACATTCATGCACATCGCAAAGCGGCTGGGTTGACTTGCACTCTCAAGGTGCTGACATACCAAAAAGCAGAAGCATCATGTTTCTGTCTTTTATTGACCATCGGAATAACTTAATATAAATAATCATAAAAAAAGAGAAGAATTAAATGACCAGCTTTTTTTTTTATTTATTTAAACACAAACATTTGCGTTGAACGCTGCTTTTCCCAAGCCGCTTTTATTAGTAGTATTGTTGTAAATTGCAAGTTGTCACATTCACCAGCCTCTAAATTACCAGTCCTCTGCGTTGCTATAGTAACACCGTGGCCACTAAAATATAGACTCCAGCTCAGAAAGGCAAGCTCAGACTGTGGCTCATTTATTTGAAGGTCTTGGCAGCAGAACATCTCCACAGTCTTTATTTTAGAGCCTTTGACTACTTGTGCGTTAACTCTTTCAACCAAAAATGCAGCGCTGTGCTAAAAGATGTGGTTTTATTTAAGATATTATTAAGGGCACCCAAGTTGCACAGAGATAGTAAATACATGGGTGTTGTTGACTTCTAACTCCTTCTCTTCTCTTTGGTTTCGGGATGACTGATTGATACTTTTCTTGAGGTGAGGCTTAGACAACAGCCTAATAGGTATTGTCTTCTCTACTTCCTTCATCTGAAAGGCTGCCCATCTCCTTTTCATGTTGGGATCCCTCACTGGTAACCTGGACAACGGAAATCTACTCTGGCTGGATTGGAAATGTAGTTTCTTGGTTAGTGTCATAATGGGAATGGATTTACATATTCCCACTTGGCTGGAAGTCAGTGTGTTGGTCAATGCTGGCAACTGTATAAGCTACAGCAAGAGGCGGTGTTTTGTGTGGGTCCCTATTTAAATAACAAAATATGATGAACACTACAGGCTTTGTCTTGAATTTAATCCTTTTTCCTTGTGCATATTACAGAAATAGGCTCTTAATTTCATGAGCTCAGGCATTTTTTCTTAATGTTTTCTCTATTTTGCAGTACAGTTCACTGACATGTAACTGTTTGTCAAGTTCATCTTAACTCCTCGCCCCTAACCTCGATTTCCCCGTTTTGACTCCTTGTCCCCAGACTCATCTGCTTGTAGCATTATTCCTACCGACTGTTCTGCTCTGCTCGCAGTGAACCAGTCCCTTGGTTCTTCATCCACCCAAGGGCTCCCTGATTTCTCACAAGTCTTCTCCTTCAAGCTCCAGTGCTGGTTACCATGCCAAACTTGTCATGGCCATCCAACATTCTATTGTCTCAGCTATTGCCATTCCTCTTGCATTTCTAGTATTTATTTTGGGGGGGGTTACGTGGATCTTTTCCTGCTCTGTGCCTCTTAGCACACAGGAGACTCCACAAGTGATGAGTGTACATAAGCTCTTAGTGACCAGCTTTCCAGTCCTCACTGTCCTACAGGTTTTCTACTGTTTACAGGTTGCATTTGTGTAGCATTTAGCATTAGACTCATTATAGTGACTCTGAGCACTACTACCTGCGGTAAATAGAGCTGGTGTAACTTCCCCTATTAGAATTAAAAGAAAATCTCATTTTCAGCAGAGATCTGGGAAGAATCCTGTCAGGATTTATATTATGCTAAAATAAGATTTTTGAATGCTAACCACCATAAATCAACCAAATATATAAGTATCCTATTGAAATAAGGGGAAGGAAAAATCCCCTTACTTTACAACTGTAAGTAAGGGTTAGTGTGTTTAATCCACACTCTGATAAATCTTACATATCTTGTCCCAGTTGCATAAGGTCTTTACTGGGGATACCAGTGGGTAAATAGCTATTTTCAGTACTATCTGTACCGAAAATGTGTTTCTATCCCCCCACCACCACCACCAAATATATTTTACCAGTATTCCAAATACTTTCTGTTAAAAACATTTGGGATAGGTCTGCTGCTTCATTCTCATGGAACTCGTTGTTTCAGCAGTCATGTCGTTGAATCCCTCTCTAAAAGCAGAGTAGGAAATACACTTTCAGAGCCTGCAGTCCTTCAGCTGAGATCAAATAGTGCCATTTAGTACCTTCAAGTACAGGGCTGCTGACACGAGCCTGTACCTCCTAGGATACGGTATGTGCGCTGGAGGCACCCAGTCTGCCTGCGGGACTGCCATCAGGTTACAGCTTTTCACAGATGACCTCCTGCCAGCAGAGAGCCTTGACCTCGCGCTTTTTCAGCACTTCAGAGGTTAATTTTGTTGAGGGATCAGATTTCTTTCTAGGGGAAGTTTCTGATGATCACCTTCTAGCCAGGCTTTACTTTGCAGTGTCTTTCAGAGCTGCTGGATGTGCTGCAAAACAGCCTTGCTCCAGTGGTTTGTTTTTTTCCCGAAGTCTCTTCCTATGTAGTCAAGTTACAAGCTGTTTTATTTAGGGGGGTGTTGGATGGTAGCCTAATGAAGGTATCAACCTGCAAAATAAATCTGAGCCCCTTTGCTGGAATTCTTCATGGACAACAAAGTGGAGAAGTGCTTTGGCCAGGGAATATTTCAAGGTAAGAGATTTTTTTCTGCACTTTCAAAAGCGTGGAAGTGTGTTGTGTTATAGCTTTAGCTCTGCAAATACCGGCAGCGATGGGAACACGTTAGAGAATGGAGTGAATCTGGGAAGTTTCCTAAACCCTGCACTATTTCATTTGAACCGTTGTATGCAACGTGAAATCAGTTTGTATTTTAGTAGATTGTAACTATTTGAACAATATAATAGGAAATGCTCCATGTAAGAACTGACAGCTATTGCTGTGTTTGTTTTTTCTGACTTAGCTTTGGGGCTCTGCAGGGTTTATGAACAGTTACGGCTGTCGCACAGGTTGCAATCTAACCAGCTATCTTTCCACTAGTATTCCAGGCTTTTAGCCTCAGAAAACCGTGGGGCTTTGTTGTATTTTAGCACCGTGAGTTTGCTTTCTATGCAAAAGAGGAACATCGGTGGGAATGAGCACGCTCTGCAGGGAAACAAAGGCGTGCTTGAGGCTCTTTCAGGCCAGATCACAGCCCAGAGTGCACTTGATTTTTAGGACATAATACACAGTTTTTGCGCTCCTGTGCAAATGTCTGTCCTCTTCTTAGTTTGTCTGAGTAAGGTTAGAAGAGATTTTTTCCTTTTTACGGCTTCTTTCAAATAAGCCTAACTTGGAAAGCTGACAGAAACCAGGAATTACTGGTACTACTTAGGGTGTTGCAGTTCTGCTAGAGAAAAAACCTGCTTTCAGAGTCGGTAGTAGCTGACATCTTCCACACATCTCTATATTACAGAGAATAAAGCATTGCACTTTATAATACGTCTGTTCTATAAATCACTGCTGTGATAACGAGGTTGGTTTTCAGTGATTTGGCTTCCTGAGAAGCAGTGCTATGCACTGTGATCAAATTAACACCTCTTATTGCCAAGCTTTATTTTAAGACATCTGTCAGCAGGCTCTAATGCGTTCAGAAAGACAAATTTTGTGGTTTTCTGCCTTTTTTTCTGATGGGAGAAGAGTGTGCAAGTGTAGGCATTGTCTCCATGTGCTTCAGTGCAGCTCATACTGCTGAGTGAGAGAGAAGCCATTCTCATGTGTGAAATCCGCTTTGCTGGTGCACAGCTTTTTGCCTTGATCAGTTTATGTAGAAGCTTTACAGTCTATTTTGAGAATGGAATATCTTCAGCAGTGACTGGGAATTGCTTCAGGTCTTCATGCATATATATATATGTATGTGTGTGTGTGCGTCTCTCTCTGCATTTTCTGCTGGGATTACAGCCTGCAGACTTTAACGGATTTGCATTGGTGTCACTAGTGTGTCACCAGTGTGTGACTGGAGTGTCAGGAGGGATTAAAACAAGACTGGGAAGCAAAGGAGCCATATTTTACCTGCCAGCTGCTGGAGGTTTTGGGTCTTTGACTAGGTTTTATAGCCACCTTTCCCTGGGTGAAGCTGCCCAGTGGTCCCAGTTGGCCATTTGTACTGGGAGAACAGTTGGGCAAGTGGCCCCGGCTGGGGGCAAATGGGTCCAGCCCCAAGAGTCTTTAAAAGCACACTGAGCATCAGGGCATTGAAATGGTCTTGCATAGTTTTGTTCTGTAGTGCCCTTCATTCCTTTCCCTCCACATTTTACTTACATCAGGCCTGTAAGAATTTAGCTAATCTGTTCTTATTCTTCTTGGTGTTGTAAGTCTGCTTCTGTTGTGTTTTGGAGCCTCAGGCTGACAGGCACCAGTAAGTGGTGGTGAGCTGCTGAGCTCTCACCAGCTCACTCCAGTGCTGGAGAGCATACAGGAAGGAGTTGGGCGTGAGAAACCGTGTCTGTGTTGCTTACAAGTGCTGCCCTTCTTTAAGTTATAACTTAAATAGTGCCTTTCTGTGAAGATGTGATGTGATCCTGAAGGTGTCTGCTTCTATGGGAGAAGAAAGTATCAACTGATAAGAAAGGCAGGAGAAAACCCAACACTGGACCGCCCAGGTTTCTATCATCACTCTCCATTGCCTGGAGGAGAGAGGTGTTTGGGCTGGGACCTGGCTGAGAGATAAGAGGAGGAGGAGGAAGAGGCATACTGCAGTGATGATCCACACCTGGATCATTCCCAGGGAACTCCTCACTGTTTCTTCACTCCAGGGATCCCCAGCAGCTTTGGTTTGACCTCTGTGGATTTGCTCAGTCCATTGCTGTCACATGCAGGCTGTACACTTTGCAGGGATGTATTGTCTGGAGAGCTTCAGAGGCTTTGTATGTAACAAAGGATTTCTGTACAAACAAGGATTTCGGACCCTCATTAGAAGACTCTCCTCGGCACTTCTTACTGTCCTGGAAACAAAAGGCATAACAAACAAAGCATACTTCTTTTTACATAATAGCAACTAAGATTTAACACTGATCTGATTGTGATATGATGACACAGATTTTCTCTCCAGCTTTCACTGCTGCAGGTCAGTGGGAGTCAGTGGAATAGCACAGAAACAGTCATGGAGGAGGATCAGTCCCATGGGCAGTCAGGGATGTGCATCAGTCCCGTGGCTGTTGAGTGTGCTGCTGGCTGCAGGGGTGCCCTGTGCACCAGGTGTAGGTCTGGGCTATAAACTGCTTCATAAACACAGGAAGTCTCCAGATAGAACACTTAAAGGAGGTTCGTAGGTTGTGAGTCCAGGAGAATGGGGTTTGTAGCTGGTTGGAACATTTTACACTGAATTTTTCAGACTTAGCTGGGAGTTTGTGTTCCTTCAGCGCTTGGGTCAAAGGCAGTGCCTTGCTGTGGTTCCTCACCTTCCCCTGAGGCTCTGCAATGCCAGAGGAACTGCTGTTGTGAACAATGGCCAAAAAAACAAGTTCCACCAGTCAAGTATTTTGCAACTGAATACAGTTGTTCTGGCTGCTGCATTTAGTGGCTCCAGGCAGTGATGGACTGAAGGGTATCTGAGCAAAATGTATGCAGGGGATGAAGGTGCCATTGTTTTTCTGCTTTAGAGCAAGAGGTGATGAGCTTTAGTAGAAAGTCAGATTGCTTTCATGAAGCTTTAGTGTGTTTCTGATAGTAAACTCCCTGAGGTAAGCCAGGTTTAGCAACTCCAATGTGTGTGTGTTCTCGACTGTACTGACTTAAACTTTGACAAGAGTTTCATGGAATTCCTGGTCAGATTTTAGGGGACAAAATAAAATGCAGTTATTTTTGTAAGGTTATTAGCACTGATATAAACAGATTAAACAAAAGGAGCATGTGCAGTTTTCTGGCTTCTACCAATCTTTTCTTACCCAGCCTTTTTCGGCACTTTTCTGACCGGTACTTTTCATTCGTGAGTTCTTTTTTACAAATAGGTATTTTAAGTGTAAATGTTGAAACCACATCTTGGATGAATTCTAAACAGAGCTTGACAGTGACCTGCATTTCAGCTTGGAGGTGGTAAACCAAATAGTCACTGATCGTGGAAATGGTCTGAATAGCTCACAGCACACTTAAAGCGCTTTAACTCTGCACCAGAAAATGTCATTAAGAGGATTAAGTTCTTCTTTAGAAAAAAACAGCTGGAAATGGTTTATATTCATTTTGCCTGGTTTACTTTTCCCTTTTCATGGTCTGGCTTTACAGAGTGTTTCAAGGTAACAGTCCTGTCCCTGGGCTTCACCTTGGGTTAGAAACAAAAGTTGTTTATTTTAGAATGAACTGTAATAAGAAGAGAGTAATTGAAGATGAGGGGAAGATGGGTGATACATAAGTGTGAAATACGTTAATTGAATTTGTTTCTCTCAAAGTACATTTCCATCCCTTCTTATGCAAAGGGTTATTTGTCACCTTGCAGAACAATTTGACAGGGAAACTATGCAAGGGGCTGTGTATAGATTTTGGATTTCTCATAAAGTGATGTCAGTGTTGTAGGATATCCCAGGCGAAAACAGTGGAAAACGCAGTGCTTAGTGTCTCATGTTACAGCACATCTACATTTATCTGGGTTTTTTTTCATTTTTCCTTTTATTTCTTTGAAGATGCTGTGAAGTTTTCATCATTTTGCACCTTGACTTTTTGTTGTTGTTGTTCTCCAACTCATAAATAGTTAAATTTTTAGGCAGGAGAGGATAATTACCATGTTTCCACTTGAAATATTGTAAAGCCCCAAGGCCCTGTCTTGGACAAATGTATTTTTCAGCAGTTCATTGAAATTTTGGTTTTGAGTGTAGATCCAGCAAAGTTAAAATCCACACTCATCTGTAGAGAACAGTGCATTTTCAGCCTTTAACAATAGCTTTATTTAGTTGGGTTTTAATGACTCCTTTGCTTCGGACACGTGAAGGGGGAAGTTTCCTTGCAGAGTGGGACTGTCCTGAGGGTCACAGAATGGTTTCCTGGCCTAGTTGACAAAGAGCAGCCAATTCCAAGGATGATGATTATGCAAAATGGAAAAGTGCTGATAGACTGTGGACAAATACAAGCCTGAGCCTAACTGCTTTGCAAACCTTTCAAAGAGCAGCTTTGAGTAGCTGACCTGGTGCTGTATGCAGGTGATCTGTAGTAGCACTGTTGGTAGTCTCATAAGGGTGATCAGGCTGAGATGGGGAGGGAGAGGAGGGTGCTTAGTTTCATAAAGAGCAGGAGGCAGCTTTGTGGGAGTGCTGAAGTGATGGCAGTGATGGGTTTTAAGTGGGGGGTTGTGTATTTTCATGTATAATACACTTTTAAGGGTTTGGGGTTTTTTTTGTAATTTTCAGTAATCAAAGTAAAGTTTCAGATGATTGATCAAATAGAGAAGGGAAGGGCCAAACATTTCAGCTTCAGGTTATAGTTGAGTAGACTTCTGCTGACATCAGAAATTATTAATTGCACCAGCTAAATTACAAAGATGTTATCTTGGTGCTGGGATCCAAGAACACCTTAATTAGGGCTGTTAGATTCCCCATTCTGCTTCGTTGCTTTTGACTTTAACCATCAAGGCAGCAGGAATTAGGAAAACTTGCCGTTGAAGGAAAGAATAATGATGATAAAGTGAAGTTTTATACCGGGCTTTTTCATGCCTTATTAGGTAGGGGTATTGCAAGTGATGTGAATGGAGATTATCCTAAGCATGATGGCTCAATAGGTCGTTTACCTGCAGATAAAAAC
>JAVHNF010027584.1:0-27110 GCA_034783455.1 Micropsitta finschii | reverse complement strand
GAGCAAGCTGCTCCAGTGGAAGGGGTCCCTGCCCGTGGCAGGGGTTGGAGCTGGATGAGCTTTAAGGTCCCTTCAACGCAAGCCATCCTGTGACTCTGTGATGTGGACAAAGCTGTGATGGGGTGTTGCAGGCTGGTCCCAGCCTCATGCTTCCAAGACGTGTTTGTGATTTTGACCCAGATGGGAGGTGCAGTGCCTCGTGGGTTTCCTTGGCTTGGGGTCAGAGTCTGGGGAGAGAAACTCCCAATGGAGGCATTTTGGTGAAAATAAGTTTTGCTTTGCAGCCACCCCGAAGTTCCCTCTTCCATCCTTCAGAGCTCTGCTGTTTTCTGTAGGGATTTTTAAGGCACGTGGGAAGCGCAGTGCTTTGGGTAGGGACCTGCTCATACTGACAGCCCTGGGCAGAAGCCAGTTTCTTGCCATCCCAGTGCAGTTTCCCACCCCTCGCTCCACGGGGCTCGGCTCTTCCCTTCCCGAAGAATGGCAGCCGGAGCAGCATTGGCAGCCCAAGGAAGTGGCGGGGGGGTGCAGGCAGCTGCCGGCTCCTGCCTGCTCCTCTTGTTGTGGGTTCTTCTCTGCAGCCATGCTGGAATCGGCCGCCTCCAGAGCTGCTGACAGGGCTGTGTGGGGAGGCCTTGGGAATTACACCACTCGTTTCCTTATCGTCCCTGGACCCGCCGCCCGGAGCCTTCTGCTGTAGGAACAAGGCAAGAAGGGGGCACGCAGCCAACATGTGTCAAGAGCTACAAAGGAGGAAATTGGCCTCGTTCACTTAAAACCATGGGGTTAGTCTTTGAGTTTTGGCTCCTGCTGAGAGGTTATTTATATGTGGGCTTTTTCTTTTTTTTGTAACCACTGAATGTAGCCGGCCGAGAGCTTCAGCTGATCCCACCTCAGAAGCTTTTATACAGGAAAAATTGCCTCTCTCGCTGTTTGCTCTCCTGGCTGGCACTGCTGGGGAGGATTAGTTAAGGAATGAGTTAGTTTTGATGCCCATCGGCGTTGCTGTATCCTGTTTAATAGATCATTGTGCTGAAACACAGCCCGGTCTCTGCTGGAGTGGGAAGCAGGACCTGCACCAAGGAGAGAGTGATAGGAAGTAAAGAAAACCTCTCCCATTCCTGAAGATGGAAGCAGAACGACAACGTTAGCAAGGAGGCTGGCAGAGGGGGGGATGGCTTCTTCTTGCACCAGTTCCTTGGTGCAATCGACCTGCAGATCCGCACCCCAATGCTCTGGGGATTTTGATGGAAAGGCTGGGGGCGATTGGTGCTGCTGACTCATGGACCTGGTTTCTCCTCCCATGGAGACGGTAACTGCTTGAGATGGGTCAGCTTTTGAGGCTGACTGGCTCGGGTAGACTCTCGTGGTTGTTGCTTTGCTCCCAGGCTGGCGCTGGCTGCTTATTATCCTAATGACCCCTGTTACCCAGCACCATTTATCTGCACAGTGAGATTTCTTTAAAGGAAGATCCATGCATCTGGAGCGCCGGGCGACCCCGGAGGCTTCAAAACTTGGCGCCTGCTCCCACGGCCCTGCCGGCAGCTGATGCGGGGGGAGTTCACCAGGAATAACCCGCTAATGAGCAAAGCTGCTCCTGCACCGGCAGCGGGGAGGCCTCGGGAAGGGCCGCGGAGCAAAGCGCTCCCTGCTTTGCCTTTCCTCTGCTTTTGAATTCTGGCTTGTAGAGCACTCACTGCCTTCTCCTTGTCTTCTCCAGGCCTGGCATCTTCTGTGCCACTGCTTTCCTGAAGTTTGCCATGCAAGCACAGCTCTGCGTTGCTCTGCCACTGCTTTGGGCTGGAGCTGTGAAGTCCATCCTCCTTGTGTGCGGGCAGAGATGTGTTGAGTGAAAAGGCACCTGAATGTTCTGAGCTGATAGCAGGCAGCACCCTTGTGCAGGGTAAAAGGCAGCTGGTCACTGCAGCGGACATTTGGGGTGACTTTTTGTGATGTTCCTACCTTGTGGCAATCAACACCTGGAGCATGAGGCCTCGTCGGGAGTCACCCAGGTCTCATAGATGGGGAGCCAGCAGCTGGAGTCAGAGAGCTGGGGAGGGCAGCCTAGGGTTGGAAAGGAATCGCCGGGCTCCAAAATGATTTAAAGGCCCCAGCAGCCCGATGCTGTGTTGTATTTGGTGACAACATCTGCTGGAGATATTCCTGTCCCTGTTACTCATTCCTGCCCACGGACCAGATCAGAGATGGAGCTGCTGTAAATAAACGTGGCCGGGGTTTTCTGAGGTGAGCTCAGGTCGCAGCTGGCACAGGGACAGGGCTGGGATCACGGCAGTGCCGGTGCTGCCAGGGCTGCACATGGCGGTGTTGCCGGTGCCTTGCTGTGGCGTGAGGGGTCAGGGGCTCTGCCTGGCCTCTCATGGGACTTGCAGTGACCTTGTCCAGCACCACTCAGCCCAGGAGGGTGCGTGGTGCCTGTGCCATCCATCTCTCCTTGTCCCATGCTCCAGCCTTGCCCCTGGCTAGCTGAGTGGTGCCAGCTCCATCCCCGCCCACTGCAGACAGGATAGATCCCTTGGCAGGAAGACGTTGACCACAGAGCTTTTATATGGTGTGGTAGTGGCACATGCTCATATCTGCTGATGTTTCCCCTGTGCTTGACACTGAAATTGGTTTAAATCTCAGCGAGTTGTCTGGATTTATTTTAAGATGCTGTCTGGCCCGTGCTCTCGTGGGGTCTCTTGGAGCGTGCTGCAGTGAGTGACGTGGAGAGCTCACCTGCTTTGCAGGCTTAACTCGAATTCTGGTTGCGACAAGGAGGTCGCCACATTTTAAGTCTCATCACGGGGGTGGGACACCATGTAACTCAAAAGCGCTTTCATCTGGTGCTAAAGGAGCAAGAGGACCTGTTGGGACTCTTGGCTATGGCTGCCCCTCCTTGATGTGAATGCAGGAGCATCCATGCTTCAGTTTCCCCCCTGGATAAGGGGAAACCAATCCCTGCACGGATGGGATGCTCCTCTGTTAGGCTTAAGCGTGGGCATTGTCAGGGAGAGCACTCGAGATGCTCTGGGTGGAGAAGACACCATTACAGCTACAGATCCTGTGGTTGTGGTGGGGTGTTTATTTTCCCAAGCCAGACAGCAGCTCCATTCCATGAAGTTGCTCCCCTGTGAGAGATGCCGGTGCAATGTGGTGATCTTCCTTCCTCAGGTGCTATGCAAACGAACACCCCGTCCCCCCTGCGCTCACTGGGATGCAGGTAACGCTGCCTCCTGTGCTGAGAATAGCCCCGCTCCTCTGGTTCGCAGGTGGACATGGCTGTTGTGGAGCGAGATGTGAGCCGGGTGGCTGCCGAAGAGGACCCCAGGGCTGGGGCTCGCTGCTGGGGTCAAGCCTGTCGTTGCTGGGCTGGAGAAGGCAAAGCAGCACCCTCCCCAGTGGAGGCGTGGGATGTGTTGTCCTAAAGGGACTGTTCCCTGGGAGGGATGTCCCAGAAATAATGGGTACTGCTGGAGCTGGTGTTGGTGCCTGGGTGACGCGGCACCAGCCGGTGCAGCAAAGGGGCACCACGCATGGTGCATGCCGAGAGCCGTGGTTAACGTGACTGTGCCAGCTCCAAGCGGGTATTTCCAGCTGGTGCTGCTCTGCCAGCCTGGGATCCCAACCCACCCTCCCTGGCAGGACACACAGCCCCAGGTCCCTGTGCCGGGTCCTCTTGACCCGCCGTGGTAGAGGCAAGCAAGGCCCATTGCAAGGAGGAGGGAGCAAAGTCAGGGGAGAAACAGGAGGACACAAGTGCTGGAGCTGAGCTGCAGCAGCCGAGTGTGGAAGGAAGGTTTGGAAGCACAGGGGAGATCCAGGGCCAGGCCATGGGTGCTCTGGGGCCAGGAGTGATCACTTTGGGAGGCTGGAAGGGATCCTGTAAGGGGAGGATGGCCGGGTGCCAGTCAGCTCTTTGAGGTGGTAACCAAGTCATCAGGCAGAGCTGGTGTGTGCTGCCATGGCCTCTCCCAACCCGGGCACTGAGACCAGCACATCTGTAGGATGCCTTGTGAGCAGAGCGACATTTCAGGGTTTCGGGTGCTGTTTGCTGCTCTGTGGTTGAAGGGGAGGAAGGCAGCCATGTGTGTATATATATATATATATCACAGAGCTGAGCAGTTTGCTAACAGGAAGGTTTCTTTTTTTTGCTTAGCATTAACCTTTCAAGGTACAAGAACTCTTTAGTATTTTATGGTCTTCCACACTGGCTATTAATAATCTGTTTTGTGTACAAGGGAAAGGGAGCTGGAGGGGCTGAGCTTTGAATGTCCCTTTGAAGGAAACCAGCCTTTTGGTAGGAGCCCTACAGCCACAAGCCGAGCGTTTCTTAGCTGCCCTGACCTGGGGAAGAGTTAAAGCCGCTTGGCAGCAGGGGGAACGGTGGTTCAGCTCTCAGGCTGTGCTCTGCAGGGGCTGGATCTTGCACCAGAAAAGCAGAGGCTGCACATGAAACCACCCTCCAGCATAAAGGGGATTGAAGATGCCATGGCTTTGCTGTATTGCTGCCTGGGTTGTTTGTGGAGGAGCCACATCCAAGGAAAAGGCCCTGCTTTTGAGGGGCTCACAGCCTGTGCTCCTCTCTGTTCCATCCTGCAGATCACGAAAGCAGGAGCTGTTGGTGTTCCCTGTGGTACGTAACTCAGTGGTAGGTAATGGTAGCTTGGACCAGTTCGTGTCCTGCCCACATGGCCTTTAAGGAGGTTCAGTGTTAACCTGTTCCCCCAAGGGCGTGAGGAGGTGCACGGCATTAAAAAGTGGAAATGTTGGGATTTCCAGGCTGTGTACTCCTTGGCTCCTGGTGGGAGCTCCTCCCTCAGTGGTCCCTTCAAGGGCAGAAGACCCGCTGGAGAGGGCAGCGGGAGGTACGGTTCTGGTTCTTCTTGTTGTGTGAACAGCAAGAGGCTCTTTTGGGGTTCCCATTGTGCCACCCCTGTACCCAGCACTCCCAGTGTGCTTGAGCCCTGGGGTCAAATACTTCTACTTTCCCACAGGGAAGGAGCTCTCCTCAGCTGCCCTTGGCTGGGAGGGCTGCTAAGATGCACCATATCTTCATGGTGTCTCCATCCCTTGTCCGTAGGAACAAGAGCCACCAGACTTGCAGGTGACTGTTGTTTCTGGGCAAGAAACCAGCAGCTTCATCCTCCAGACCACTGAAGCAGCCAGATTTTCTGAGCAAGCGGAGGATCCAGTTTGGTGCAGATCCCAAGCTCAAAGTGCAAAGAGCCCCTAATGAGAGGTTGGCTCCTCATTTGAAGCCACCATCATGAAGCAAAGCACATTAAGTTGAGGCAGGGGACCACTGTTTTGGTAGATGGGACCATGGTTTCTGGGCATGGAGACCTGTGTTACGGTGCTGTGCTTTGCTCCTTACCCACTGCTCCATTGTTGTGCATGACTCAAAAGCTTTTGGAAACAATCCTCCCTGGTCATCCTGCTTCAGACATGGCACTAAAGCAATGCCTGCTGAGAGGTGCCTCAGCAGCACATGCTGACTGAGTGATTCCAGCCTCCCACTGGTGAGCAAGGCCATTAAAACCCAGTCTCCTCTGGGAGCTGATGGTCTGATACGGGAAGAGAATCACTTTCAATTTCCCATTGATCCTAATGAGCCAGTGTGGGAGTTGATGGTGTGGCTGTCGGTTCCTATCAGCTCTGGCACTCGGTGCCACTCTTGGGTCCGGTTTACTCCTCGGTTCTAGGAAATCAAATAAAGAGAAAAGTACTTAGGAAGATTTTAATCAGAACTTGGCAGAAGAACTGAAGGAAACCGAAGAAATCTTCTGACAGGTGCCCTTCACACTGAGATCGGCAGTGAATGGAAAGGGCAGAGACGGGGCCATGGCTTGGTAGGGTTGGGTTTCTTCTTTCCAGTTTAATGGTGTCATATTAGCGTTCCTGCCTGCCCCAGGCTGGGTGGGAGGAGGGAGAAGATAAGCTGCCTTCAGCGTGCTGAAGACTTGCTGCAAGCTGGAGGGGAGGCAGAGCAGTTGATGAAAGCTGTCCTGGACCTGCTGGCAATGGCCAGTGGCTGAGGAGAGGGTTGCTGAAGTTACGGTAGTGGTGGCCTTGCACGTTGGGGCAGTGGTGTGAATTGGGTGGTTTTCTTCAAGAAGTTGACTTGACAGGCTGGAGGAGAGGGCTTATGAGAACCTTGTGAGGTTCAACAGAGCCAGGTGTAAGGTCCTGCCCCTGGGTCGGCACAGTTCCCACTGTTGGTGCAGACTGGGGGGGTGAATGGATTGAGAGCAGCCTTGTGGAGAAGCCATGTGCTTTCTCACATGGTTTTGTGGGGACTGGTTGGTGATAGAATGGGACAAGAGCTGGCACTGCTCCCATCACCCCAGGCAGGAGCCAGTGGCTCCTGGCCAGCCCAGGCTGCATCAAAAGAACCGTGGCTGGTTGGTCAAGGGAGGGGATGCTCCTTCTTTGCTCTGCAGTCCTGCATCCAGCTCTGGGGTCCCCAGCATAACAAGGATGTGGAGCTGTTGGAGCAGGTCTGGGGGAGAGCGGTGAAAATGGTCTTAGGGCTGGAGCAGCTCTGCTCTGGAGCCAGGCTGAGAGAGCTGGGCTGGGGCAGCCTGGAGAAGAGAAGGCTCTGGGGAGAACTTACTGCACCCTTTCAGTACTTAAAGAGAGTTTATAAGATGGAGACAAACCCTTTAGCAGGCCAGTTGCAATAGAACAAGGAGTAATAGTTCTAAACTTGAAAGAGAGTAGATTTGACTAAATGTAAGGAAGAAATTTTTTACAATGTGAGCGGTGAAACACTGAAATACGCTTCACAGAGAAGATGTGAAACCTATTCCAGTGGGAAGAGATGCCCCATCCCTGGAAACACCATCCCTGGCTTAGAGGTGCTCTGAGCAACCTGATCTTGTTGAAGATGTTCCTGCTTATTGCAAGGGGGTTGGACTAGATGACCTTTAAAGGTCTGTTCCAACCCAAACTATTCTATTATTCTATGATTTTCTCTTGACGAAACATCTGGAAATTCTTTTAGTTATTTTCTTGAGCATTCACCAAACTGATAACTGGAACAACTAGGACATCTAACCTGGACATATTCTGTGCTCCATATCATGGACTGAGATCCAAGCCAGGATCCAGCAGGGACGATGCTGTGCTTTTGGAGTAGGTTGGCTGTAACTCTGAAACACTAACTTGTGTGCTAGTGTTTGCATGTGTTAGTGAAGTATCTCATGTTATGCTGCAGGGTAGAATTGCTCACACACCATACCACATACTGTCAGCATCTGAGCAGGAAGTTTTTCAAACACGCCGATCACTGCTGGAGCACATTACAGTGAAGCTCTGTGAGCGTGTCATCCTGAAAGAGAAAGAGTGAGATCAAGAAGAGCTGAGAAGATCCAAGAAATGTTAGTTCAAGTCTAAGATTAGTTCAAGATTAAATGTAGCATCACCTAATGTGAAGGGGAATTGATTATTATAGTTCTCATTATTGTCTGAAAAGGTAACTCCTAATAAAAACTGCTTATCCATGTTTGGTAAGGAGAGGTAGGGGTTATAGAATCATAGAACAGTTAGGGTTGGAAAGGGCCTTAAGATCATCTAGTTCCAACCCCCCTGCCATGGGACACCTCACACTAAACCACATCACCCAAGGCTCTGTCCAGCCTGGCCTCGGACACCGCCAGGGGTGGAGCATTCACAATTTCCCTGGGCAACCCATTCCAGTGCCTCAGCACCCTTACAGTAAAGAACTTCTTCATTATATCCAATCTAAACTTCCCCTGTTTAAGTTTGAACCTGTTAACCTTTTAGAATCCCTGGAGTTGAGCAGCATAAAAAACAACCAGTTGCAGTCAGGTGAGGGAATGTCAGTAAGGGTCAACAGAGCACTCATCTGATGTTTATGCTCGATGAGCTTAGCAAAGGAGTCCACGGGAGGGTCCACCCTGGAAATAAATGTTTCCCTTTTTGTCAACCAACCCATTCCTGACATCCAAAAAATTTTTTCTAAACATGCTTCAGCATGGCAAGGACAAGGAAGAGATGAAATTGTCAGCATAGCAACTTTTGTCTTTAATGGGAGGAAGGATCACAAGGAGAAACTGAGGAACAATGCAAGGGGAAAGTTCCCTGCCTAGTTCCCACAGCCCTTAGGGGTCCAGGACCCTTTTTCCCAAGAGGAAGGGGACAAGGGCAAGGATACAGTAAACCACAGGGATTTTTTCCCCCTGAAACTGCCCAAGCCAATTGCTGCAAATATTGTGAGCCTTAAGGCCACTGGAAAAAAGATTACCCCTTTAAGCTGTGTTTTTCTCTGGCACCACAAGCTATGCCAAGTTTAACCATGACTTCCAAATCCAGTCCCCTGTACCCACACAGGAAAATAAATATACCCAAAATTTGCAATTACTGGGAATCTGTTACACAGCAACCATGAGTAAAGCCCAAGTGATTTTAAATACCATAAACCCACATCAAGAGTTCCCACACACCCTTCAGGTGAGGAAGGGGGAGGGGGGGAGTTATCTGTGCCCAATGGATATGGGCACCATGCATTCATCTCTGAACAAATGACCAGGCAACATGGACACAGTGGGACTACAATATAGCACGGGAATGGAGTAAAGGTCCCCAAGACGTGCCCTTTTTCAGAAAAGAAGCCCTTCCAGGTGGGCCACCTATGAATTCCACTTTCTTTTGTACTACCTGAAAACAGCCCAACCAGCGTCTTAGGGACACATTTACACTGCAAACCCCAGGCAAATTTAACAACTACCTACACTATGCCTGGGCGGAAAACCTGCCTACCGATTTGTACAGGATCGAAAAGCCATCAATGACTGGGTACAAATATTCCACCTGATAGCGTCTGACCCATCAGTTCTTATTTTCTTTATCCCCCCAGGGTGGTGATCTCATAGCAGCCTTCCAATATCTGAAGGGGGCCTAGAAGGATGCTGGAGAGGGGTTCTTCATCAGAGACTGTAGCGATAGGACAAGGGGTGATGGGTTCAAATTAAAACAGGAAGTTCAGCTTAGATATAAGGAGGAAGTTCTTTACTGTGGGGGTGGTGAGGCACTGGAACAAGTTGCCCAAAACCCCCAAGTGGGTTAATGCTCTATCCCTGGCCGCGTTCAAGGCCAGGTTGGACAGAGCCTTGGACAATATGGTCTAGGGTGAGGAGTCCCTGCCCATAGCAGGGGGTTTGGAACTGGATGATCTTATGGTCCTTTCCAACCCTGACTATTCCATGATCCTATGATTTTGATTCCCCCCAACTCCCTTGGGTCTGGGGAAAAAAAGACTATAAGCATCAGTACCAGTGTGGCAGCAGGATGAGGGCAGTGATCATCCCCCTGTACTTGGCACTGGTGAGGCTGTACCCTGTAGTTCAGTTCTGGGCCCCTCACTACAAGAGGGATGATCGTCTTTTCTCACTGCTGGAGAAGAACAGAATGGGTCCATAAAGCCTCACTCAAGTCCTGAAAGACAGATCCCAAAGTGACCCCCAAATCCACCGGGATAAGAGAGGGGCCTCATCCCCACTGTCTCTTTCTGAAAGATCTAGGGAGGGAGATGGGTTCGGGATAGTCACCATCCACACAGCAGGACTTGGCTCTCCTGGGAGGGCACCCAGAGCCTCTGTCCCATCTATACAATGACCCTGGACTTTCTGTGTGGCACCCAGAGCCCTTCCTGGTCTTCAGAACAGACCCTTCTGGTCTCTACAGTACCACAGAGTGCAAGGGGATGGATCTACCCAGTTCACCCTTGCAGCCATTCCTGGACAGTCCCCTCTACCCCCATCCAGGCCCTGCCCGCCAGGCCTCTGAGGTCTCTGCAATCCCCAAAGATCCCTCATCCCATGTGAGGATGTGTCCCCAAGTGCTGCTTCCCCTGAGACCAAAGAGCCCACCCAGGCATTTCTGATGTACAAAGGGTACCATCTCATTGACCAGGGGCTGGGAGAAAGGGAGTCTTAGGGCCAGCCTGGAGAGCCCTGAAGTGTACTGGGAGGGAAAAGCAATGGGGACCATGGGGAAGAGGACCTCCAGGGAAAAGACTGTAGTTCATGGGTTTGCATGGTGGGGCAAACACGGGATGCACTGGGGTACACTGGGAAGCCCTGGCCAAGAGAGGAAGGAGCCTGCAGAACTCATGGTGCTGACCAGAGATTCCTCCTCCTAAAAGTCAACCACCTGCAACAGGAAGGTTACTATGAGAGACCTTGAGGGTCACAGGAATGTTCCGAAGAGCAATAAGGGAGCAGAGGGAACAGACTTCCCGTGCTGTTTGGCACCAAGTCCAAACTCTCCCAGCTACTTGTGGTTAAAGGAACATCTCCACTTGCTGGGAGATCAGAATCTGCCACGTCCTAGGGAAGGAGATCAACAAAGCAGTTGTGATGACACCTGAGAGGTGGGGAGGATCAGAGATGTTTCCCCTCATCCCTCCCCAAGCTTCCCCCTCGTGCACCCCCAGCCTCATTGCTTTCCAGGTTTGTCTGGGATGTCTAACCATGCAAGGACAACCTGGGTGGAGATGGACACATAGGACACTGCAGGGAATTTGGGTACCCAAGGAGAGATTGGGGAGTGTCAAGGGAGGGGATTTTGGGAAGTCCAGCTGAGGTGATTGGTAGGCACCGAAGGAAAAGAACTGAAACAGATCCAAGTGAAGGGGCCTGGGAGGACCACTGTTAGGGGAATTTAGGCTGTGGACCAGAGAAAATAACAAGCATAGATCTGGGAAGAACTGAAAGGTCATGGAGAGAGAGCAAGGAGGATTTCTTTATGGACACATAACCATAGACTTGGTGGAGGCCCCTCCATGAGTTTGGGATGTGCCTTCACAGGCATGGAACAGATGTGACCATTCACTGTGAACCTGGGCTCCAGGAAAAGAAAGACTTAGGGCAGGAAAGAGAGGGACTAGTGGGATTGGGTAGCCCCTTGCTTGGTCAGGGAGAGGCAAAGCCAAGAGGTTTGATCCCCAACATTTCTGCTTTCTTCTGCAGGATTGATGATATCAGCTTGCTGAGAAATCCTAGCCCAGTCTCCCCGGAGCTCCCTAGGTGTCTCTGGAGGGGCATTTCCAGGCTCTCTGGGATCCCATTACCCCAGAGTGGCACCTGAGGGGCCATCTGGGCACTTACCACATGGCCCGAGTTCAACAATCAAAGAGGTATGATTTGGGCTCTGGAGAGAGAGAAGAGGGCAACGGGATGAGAATTAAGGACCCAGGACTCCAGAGACGGATTCATACCTTATGCTGGGACCCAGATGTCCATGAGGAGAAAGAACATCCATAGTCATTGGGATCTCCTGCAGCCTAGACCAACCCCCAGCCTTATTCATTAATAATGTTTAATAATTTGGGCTCGCCTGTGCATCTGATCTGGTGTACCAGACAGTGAGGAGGAAGGCCAAGTCGAGCACTGTGATTTTCACCTTCCTCCTTTGATTTACTTTGTTTGTTAATTGGTTGTGAAGATGTTAGTGATCAGTTGATTCACGCCTTACCTGAACACTTGAAGTTACATGAACCCTGTGTAAAACCACAATTGGGTGCCCCAATTTAGCTGAAACACCTTATGTGCACGAATAAATATTTGTTCTTGTAATTCTGTACTTTGTGTGCTGACCTCTCACCTCAGTCAGTGTGAATTTTTGCCACACCACCACCGTCGCTGTCACGGAGCAAGATACGGCCATTCAGAGTGGACACAATGAATTGTCTGCTTGTCCCCAAGCAGCCACTTGGAGCTAATGGCAGGAACAGAGCTCCCCTGGCTGTAGGAAGGATGTTTGTCCCCACAGCACCTCTAATAAGATGCTCTTTTTTCTGTTTGTCCAGGGCCCACAGGACAAGGATCCTGTCGAGGGAACTTGGAAAGAGCCTGATCCAGGTGGGCTGTGGCAGCTGAAGCATCCGGTATGCCTGGGTACTGGGGAGATTTCCTTCCCTGCCTATCCTGGGCAGCGTCCTCTGACCAGTGTGGGGTAGGGGCAGCCATGAGAGCCTGGGAACTTGCCAAGCCTGGAACTGTTCATGCCTGTTTCAAGCACTGCAACTTCATCGTGCGCAAGAATCAACTGCGATTGCAATAGGGCCTTAAAACATGGTTGTCAGCCTGGCTTCTTTCCATGAGACAAGCAAAATGCTGTCCACATTCTAGCCATTGCTAGAAGGAAGGGAGAACAACACTGAGAGCACTCTCATAGTCTTGGCCAGTCCTGGGCAATTTTCACCTCAGGACGAAGATCTGTTTCTCTTGCATGTTTCTGAAAGGTAACCATTGAAGCATGTCAGGTTTCTCTCTCCAGCCCCATTCATCTCTCCTCCCCAAGACAGCTTGGCTGAGGTGTCCCACCAGGCATGGGGATAAAGGCTGCTGTTCCCAAAGAACCACTCCAACCCCCCCTCCCTATTGGGGTGGTCTGTCTACCACTCTCTTGAGGGAGCAGAACATCAGAAGTGCTCACGTGCAACTATCAGCAAACCCACCAACCGCTCTGAGCAATGGCAGCACTGAACTGAGTGGCCATACCGAGGTCCTCTGAGGACAGTGTCAGGAGAGCAGAGCTGTGAATGCCAAGCTGGTGTCTTATTCTTTAGACTCTTCCTCTCCTGAAGTGTCACAGTCTTTCCATACACCAAACAGAAGCCGCAGCACTTGCTCCCTCTAAAAGAACTAAAATAATCCACTGTGAGGATAATTCTACAAGGCTGGTGGGGAAAACCTGGCTTGGATCTTGAAGCCCAAGGGATATTTCAGGGGAAGCAAGAGGTCACCTGGTTTGTCTCCATTATGATACAGACTCCTGTCGTCGCTTCAAATAAAGCCTGCCTAGTTTGATCCAGATGGAAAGATATGAACAAAGAAGCACTGTGTGTGGCTGAGAGCTGAAAATAGCTGGATTCGCTAGTGAAACATTAAAGGTCATTTCTGAAGATTACCCATTACATGATGAGTGCTTGTTCTTTACAGAAGACTTGGTATAGAGAAGAGGACTGTTGTTGGACGGTTCTGAGAAGATATCAGGCACTTCTGAATATTTCCTTTGGAGACTGTTTAAAGGAGAGGCAGTCAACTGGAAAATTGTTCTGCCTTGTGCATTAGTTGCTGAGCCACAGAGTGATGAATAATTAGCATTTCAGAGGGCTATGACACAGCTGTGAAGTCGTTGTTTAAGGCATTGCATGCATGTAAGTAGTTAACTGCAGTGGACAGTGCAGCCCACCCAGCCACTTGCTCAGTTCTTGCAGTGAGCTCAATTCTTCCTCTATCTCCCCATCCCCTCCATTCCCTCTTTACTCACCTAGCATCTGTTGGTTTCCCCCTCTCTTCCCACTTCATTTCTTCCCTCTCTCTATCCCTTCATCCCTCCATCCCTTACCTTTTCACCCTTCCCGAGTCACTCACGCACCGACATCCACAAGTATCAGTGGGAGCACCACAAATGGACCAGCAATGATTTTATCATCAGTAAATTGACCCAAGACCTTCTGTACCTTGGACCTTCTGTAAGGGTGCCTTCTCAGCAGTATCAGAGCATACAAGTGAAGTCTACTATGCAGGAGCTGATGCGCCTCCTTCTACAGCTTCATGCCCAACTGGAACATCATCTGCAAGGACCTGTAATTTAGGGGGCTGGAGGATACCGATTACCACCTCAGTCAACACCTCTAGGGATCGTGAGAGCCATCTAGGGGATAATGGTCCTGAATGTGAGAAGGGAGAGAGGTGGGAAGCCACCAGATAGTGTCTAAATGACTTGGAGCGGGGAGAGATGTGGGGCTCCTGGCCTGGCTGGTGGTTACTTGTGGTCACTTCCGATTTTCAGCTGCCTCTAGAGAGCAATAGATAGGTGACAACTTCCAGCAGGGCACAGAGGTTCTCTGTTCCCAGGGTTTCAGGCACCCCACCCCTGCCAGCAACCCCTCTTCCCACAGTGCTGCCCCCACTGTCATCCCATACACCCTGAGTGCGATCCCAGCATCACCTGAACCCTCCTGAACCCCAGTTCTCCCAGTACTTCCTCAGTCCATCCACCTGCCCCAGTGCCCTCCCACACCACTCCCTGGTTCCCTTTGTCTGCCCCAGTGGTCCCAGTTCTGCTTCCTTTCTCTCCCACCCTTCCAGTGCCACTTCTTTGCTCTCTCCTCCTACCCCAGCGCTCCCAGTGCACTCTCTCATTCACCCAACCCACCCCTGTGCTCCCAGTTCTGCTCTCTCATTCACCCGATCTGCACCAGTTCTCCTACTTCTGGTCTCTAATTCCCCTCATTTTCCCCAGTGCTGCACGGGGAAGGTGGAAATGGAAGGGCTCAGCCATCTGGGGGGGGTGAAGGGGAACAGACAGAGAAGGATTAGACGAGTTGTGCCTATTCACATGCCCCTCACAATGCCCTAAAGGGCAACTCCTTTGGCTGCCTTTTTGTGGTTTGTTGCTCTTTTGGGGGTGTTTTTCTCAGAAGGTGATGAGCAGCTGCAGTTGGTCCTGGAGCTTCCTGGAATTTGTACTTTCCCGGTGACCGCCCGAAATGTGTTTTCAGAAGCATAGCCAATGCTGTTTCACAGGGAAAAGAGAGGGGTTTCTCAGTGCCTGTGCATTCCATGGCCCAAGTGGTAGTTCTATGTGGGATTGCCAGCAACAGGAACGATGAGGGTTAACCTGTTTCTGCCCTTTGGTCTGTGGCTTGCCCTCTGGGAGCCTGAGGGTAAGAGGAATAGGGAGGCTCCAAGCAGAGGCTGGATGTGGTATTGTCCTAAAGGCCGCATCCAGGCTGCATGAAGCAGCTCCACTGCTCTGTGGGTTTGTGTGGGGTGTTGTTTTTAAAGCAAACAGTAGTGCTCTGCCTGGCCTTAGGGTCTTTTCCCAAACTTTTTACTATTGTAATATATTATATGTTAGTTAAACATCACCATTCTCTAATTCCATTGTGCGGCAGACTTTTATATAAAAGCAACAGGAATGGCCAAGTAGAACACATTTGACACTAAAAGGGAGATGTGCACTTTTTTTGCGTCATGCCTGCAGGACTGGATTCCTGCTGTGAGATCTTCCTGCATTTACTCTGCTCAACTCCACTTAGTTTTCCAGGACAAGCTGATGTCTCTAGTTCTGTCTCTCCTGTTGCACAGGACGACTGGCTGTAACAGACCAGCTGCATCCAGGAAATGACTTTTTGGGTTGGTGGCTTTATGAACATCAAAGTTCACTAACTCGGTGGACCACCAGAGAAGTTATGAGGTGGCTTCTTTTGTTCAAAGCTCAGTGGCGATTGCTTTTTTGGCAAGACCACTTAGAAAATATCTAAAAAATACTATTTAAAAACTCCAAACAAACAAAAAAGCCCCAAACCCCAATTTGTAAGCCTTTGGAGACCACCGTGGGTTAATTAGTCTTCAACTCTTGGTGCTTTTGCACAATCTCAATGAATCAGAAATTACTATTAACAATCCCTACACCACGGTGTCTGTCCTGTGCCAGCCCACCAACTGAAGTACTGACATTTGTCTCGATGAAAAAGGAAATAGATTTTGTGGTAACACTATGAAGAGGCTGGGCTATGGATTTCCCCTGTGATTGAGAGAACCGCACGATTTAGCTGCTCTCTTTTGTCCAATTCCAAGTGGAAATAATCAAGATTGTCCAAGTAAAGCAGCAAATTAATATCATGTCTCTCAAGGGGCTGGACAGATAAAATTCTTTCAAGACCTCAGTGCAACTGCTATGGAAAACTCGGTTACTTATTTGCCAAAGGTCAGGAGGAATTTGGGGCTATTTTTATTCCAGTTGTCCCTCTCTTCTCTCTCTGCAGGTGGGTTAACAACCAATGCAGCTTTCTGTTAGTTTGGAAGCTGATCCATACTTTGCAGTCTTGAAAGACATGCAGAAGGTGCCCTACAGGACACACAGAGAAGTGCTGGAGCATGTCCAAAGAAGGACAACAGAGGAGGTGAAGGGTCCAGAGAACAAGTCCTATGAGAAACGGCCAAGGGAACCGGGAGTGTTTAGTCTGGAGAAGAGAAGGCTGATGGGGGCCTTCTCACTCTCTACAGCTACATGAAAGGAGGATGGAGAGAGGTAGGGGTCAGTCTCTTCTTCAAAACTTACAAGGAGCAGGACAAGAGGAAACCGCCTCTTGAGACCAAAAGAGAGAGCAGGTGGCTATGGCTTGATCAGCACCACCTGAAAGGGGAAAAGGGAGGAAAACAAGGTGCCCATAGTGCCTTGTTCTCCAGAAGGCTTGTCTGCAGTGCAGGCGTCTGGCATAACAAGTTGCTGTACATGCATTTGCCCTTTGCTGTGTGCGTGCCTGGGCACCTTTAGCTAAAGTCCCCCTGTCACAGTGGCATGTTTGATGGAAAACTCCCGTATTATCAGGACATTGCTAATGGTCTGCTGCTGTTACTGACTGGAATTTCTCCCCTTTTTGGTGAAGAAGGTAAAGGCAAGAGAGACAAAGCTAAGGGGCAGATAAAACACATCCCTCAAGGGGTTTTAGAAGGCCTCCCAAAGGAAAGATCTAGTCTCTGATGCAAACTGGAGTGACATGCCCTGTCCATGTGGCAGGGCAAGCTCATGGCTGGAACTGAGCTGGCACTGGAATTGGTTCCAAGTCCTAGCTCCGGTTCCCTCCTAGCTCCAGCCAGGCATTGCTGGATGCCCCTGCTCTGCCAGCTGATCCCCAGTGTGTGAGAAAGGTCTGATCCAGGGTCTGCTTATGCCTTCTGAACAGCTCGTGATGTGTGAGCGCGCATCAGCATTGAATAGCTGAGCTAGTGAAAGGCAAAGACGTGTTCCTTGGCCTCCCTCTGCTCAGCTTTCGGCCAAGGCAGGGGAGCAGGCCTGCTGTCCTGTGGCTGGTCACTCTGCTAAGCTGGTCGTGTGTTCTCAGAAGCCCCAGCAGAAGGTGGGGATGCTCAAAGGCTGGTAGTTGCAAAGCAGAGGAGGAGGGGCGGGCAGGCTGCCTTACCTTTCCCGGGCAGTAGTTCTGGTTTTAGCTGAGATAGAGTTAATTCTCTTCCCTGTAGCTGGTGCAGTGCTCTGTTTTGGCTTTAGTCTGAGAACAATGCTGGTAACACACCAGTGGTTTAGTTGTTGCTCAGTAGCACTTACCCTGATCAAGGACTTTTCAGTCTCTCATGTTCTGCTAGTGAGGAGGGGCACGAGAAGCCAGAAGGAAGCAGAGACGGGACACCTGACCTGAACTAGCCACAGAGGTATTCCAGACCACAGCATGTCATGACCGGTATAGAAACTGGGGGAGTTGAACAGAAAGGACCGTCAGGAAACTTCCCCTGTTCAAGTTTTAACCCATTACCCCTTGTCCTGTCACTACAGTCCCTAATGAAGAGTCACTCCCCAACATCCTTGTAGGCCCCCTTCAGATACTGGAAGGCTGCTATGAGGTCTCCACGCAGCCTTCTCTTCTCCAGGTTAAACAGCCCCAACTTTCTTAGCCTATCTTCATACAGGAGGTGCTCCAGTCCCCTGATCATCCTCGTGGCCCAGAACTGCACACAATACTCCCAAGAGAGAGGTCTCATGAGAGCAGAGTAGAGGGGCAGGATCACCTCTTTTGACCCGCTGGTCACACTCCTTTTGATGATGGCACAGAGCAATGCTGGATGATGAGATAGGTGTAGATGTACATCTTAGCCTGGTACAGCAGTGTTGTCCAGGTGCTTTGCGGCAGGCATGCAACAGCAGCCATCCGCTTGAGATGTGTTCCAGGTGTCTTGCACAGGTACTCTGGAGCTGCAGGTAGCACCTGTGCAGTAAGTACAGTGCTTGTGGGCATCACTGGGCTTACTGCACTTGTGTGCAGGGTGCCCAGCTATGTTATGGGCCTTGTGTTCCGAGAAGTGTTGGACAAAGTCCCTTAGCATGCATGTGTTGTGCAGACAACCTGGGCGTACTAAAAAGCATGGAAAGTTCTGCTTGGTGCTTACCCACCTGTAAATCTGTAGGAGCTCTTGTATAAAAGTGCTGTAGCCCTCTCTTCTGAGGGCTACAGTCTGATAGATGCCCCTTTGGAAGATTTCATCCCCAATACTGCACACTGTTGATAACAAAGAAGCAAATACATATAGATATGTGTGAGGAAGATTAAGGTTGCAAAGGCTGTTACTGGAGCCAAGTGGCAGAAACAGAAGCAATGTTTGGGGGTGGATATTTGCAGCTAGAGTCAAAAGATAATGGTTCCTTCATAATTTTGAGGATCAGTCCTCGAATAGTTGATAATTCTAGTCTGAAGCATGTTTACTTCTAAGAAAGACTGTTTTGCACTGCTGAGAACTTTCCTGTTGCCTGTTAATGAGGGAACTGAAGTACTTTCTTCATTGGCAGTGCAGCTCCATCACAGGCAACAGTGATGCAAACTTGGACATGCTGCAGTCATCCTTCTCCAACCATGCTTTTGTATTCCCTTCCTTGCACTAGTTCTGGCACTCAGCTAGTCTTTTACTGAGCCAGTCCCAGGTGCCAAAGCAGGTAAAATCTCATTCTACACTCAAAATTAATAGTTTCCAGCCATCTTGGCTCCTGAAATGATACAAACCTACATTTGATATCAGTACATAGTTTTCTTGTTACATCGCAACAAGCGCTGCTTCTGTACAGAGCATTTGGTGATTTGCACAGAATTTACCTGGACAAGCTTTCAACTTCTGTAATATTCCATGCTTCAGATTAATCGGTGCAGTGTTCTCTGGTATCCTTTCTCCTTAAAGGAGCAGAAGATGATCTGGCTGTGTTTTAGTTCTGTTGAAGCTGTATTTTAGCTTTGTGGAGGTAGTATTTCATGATTCACAGTAGACACACCTAAGATAGATTTGAAGCTCTCGTAATTGTCTCTGGGCTTTATTGGAGGTGAAGTGAAAACAGGAGGATTCATAAATTTGTAGTTGTGTATGTCTAATCTAGAATCATTTACTTAATCTTGTTTTTGTGAAGCTAAGAAGATAAATGGTCGAGATATAAAATACCCTTGCATTTCATATTCCATTTTATGTATTTTTTGATGTTGTCTTTTGTACAGACTTTTTGGTGGCAAGCCTAATAAACAAGTTCCCATCACAACAGCTGAAAATATGAAAAACTCAGTAGTCATCTCCAATCCTCACGCTACTATGAACCAGCAGGGAAATCTGGATTCGCCATCTGGCAGTGGTATGCTGAGCAGTGGGGGCAGCAGTCCCCTGTATAGTAAAAACACAGATCTGAACCAATCTCCATTAGCTTCGAGTCCCAGTTCAGCACATTCAGCTCCTTCCAACAGTTTAACGTGGGGTACCAACGCAAGTAGCTCTTCTGCTGTTAGCAAGGATGGCATTGGATATCAGTCTGTCAGCAGTCTTCATACCAGCTGTGAATCCATTGATATCTCTCTGAGCAGTGGAGGTGGGCTGAGCCATAACTCCTCCAGTGGCTTGATTCCAGTCTCTAAAGATGATTCTCTGACTCCCTTTATCCAAACCAACAGTGTTAAGACCACATTGTCTGAAAGGTTAGTGGGTTTTTCTCTCATTTCCATATGTTTGGTTGTATCTCAAATGTGAATGAAGACCTGGCAGCAGTAGCCAACAGTGCAGATAGAAATCAAGTCGTGCCTCTCAAAAGATGATACTGAATAGTATTATTAGAACATACAAAAAAGTCATTCCAGAGCAAGGGGATGGGTTCAGGTGAGGTTTTAATTTGCTGTGGCAGCCAGTGTGACAGGTTCTCTCTCTACCCAATATTTGAATTTTGCATCCTTTGTTATCCTTAAAAAGGTCTTCTGTTAGTTGATCTGATAGTGATATTCAAAAAAACCCACCCGTTATTATTGTTATTTTGATTTGAGAAGCCAGCTGTTTCTTTTTAAACTTCTCGTTTATAACATGTGATAAGCTTTTAAGCTGGAAGTCATGCTGGAAAGAGATGTCCCTGTTTCCTTAGTCACTTGATCCCTTCTCAGCCTTTCACAACTGCTGTGTCCTCTCTTAAGTTGTTCCCTACAGTGTTTTGGTACAGGCATTCATGTGAATGCTTAGTAAACCTGACTGGGAGATGGGTCCAACTGACAAATGATCACCTGAATTGTGTTTCAGACTGATCAGTTCCCCAGCTCCTTACACAATGAAGTTTATCAGTGGACACACAGAGTAGGTCCTGGGAACAGACTGAGCCGGGAGGAGGGAATGGGACTGCTTTTTCAACATCAGAACTGTATTAACATTGAGCTAAAATTGGGATCAACCAGACAATGACTTGCAGTGCATGGTCTTTGAGACATGTTTTGTAGAAGGCAGTAGTACCCTTGCAAGCATTGGAAGTCAGCTCTGTCCTGATGTGTCATTACGCAGTCAGGTAGCAACATTTCTGTAGTTGCATGTCAGTGGAGAAAATTACCGCTGAATATAGCGTTCTGAGAGTTTGGGTTTCTGTTTGTGCTTTATTATAACTCCTTTCTGTTCTCTTTTCGTTCTAATATTCCTTCTCTTGTTTCCTGCCCTGTTGGACTGGTTCTTCTAGCCCTCTTTCTTCCCCTGCTGCTAGCCCCAAATTCTGCCGAAATACTTTGCCCAGGAGACAGGACAGGTAATGCTGTCTCAGGACAGGAATATGCACAAGGCTGTAGGTTTTGTTGCCCATCTCAATGAAGCAAATTGTTCTGTGACAGACTGTGCTCACTTGAATCCTCTGCTGTGTTCATCATTCAGGTGTGAGCTGACACAAAGACATGCCAGTGAGAGTCCCCTGAAACACCTCATCTATCTGCCTAAATCAGTCTGGAGAATGGCAGAGTTGGCATGGGTTTGGTGTTGCTTTTTGTTACTGGGAAATCTTTTGATTTAAGGGGAGAGGGGTATTTTTTTTCTCACCCTCAGTTCTTTTCCAAAGGCAATTTGAAAATCTTGTGCTTTTTCTTTCTACCAGTCTAAACTCTCACTAGCATTTCAGCAGTCCTCTGGCATGCTGCTTTTCCCACTGCCTTTCAGGCCTGTTGTTTTTGTCGTGAAGTCCCCCCGTGTCATTCCGTGTTGTCAGTCTTCTATTGCAGTTTGGCTCATGAGTGTTGCACAGAGACCTGGGTGCACCCATTCTTCTAAAGATGAATGCCAAAATTAGGGAAAGACCCAAAGCCAAACATTCTAGCTCACTTCTGCTCACTGCTATGATTTTAATTAGTCCCATGCTGTAATTTAGCTGTAAGGATTGTCATGAAATGAATTCATTTAAGCACATGGATATTTTCTTTAAAAAATCAAATTAACAGATTCTGCTTAGTTACGATTTCACCAGTTGTGAAAATATAAACTTAAATATGTGAGGCTTGGATGAATGATAGAGTCAGTTTGCTGGTTTAGCGGAATTTAAGCTGAGATTTGGAAATTGAAACAGTCTGGGCTCAACACTTTTACTGCTATGCATTGCAGCTGCATAACATTAATTAGCTGCATTCCCTAAAGGGTGTCTGCTGAAAGAAATGGCAGGAAGGTGGTTTTTGAACTTGAAGATGCTCATCAGTTTTCACAAATAGTCTACCTCATGCCTGCTGAAAAGCACTGTTTTAAGCTTGATGTTTAAAGAACCGTTTTTGTTCATTGTGGGTAGAAGAAATGGCAAGATCATGTTGTGAACAGATGAGATTCATTGGCATGGTACCAGATGCATGTTTGTGCAAATCCACACCTGTCCAAGGAGGTTTTTTGCATGTTTCTGTAGGAAGGCCCCAGCACTTTTTCCTTTGAAAAGGTGATGCAGATATTTGTACGTCCTTCATCCTGGTCTGATGCCTTCCCATTTGTTCTTCTCTGAAGTTCTTTTCTTTTAACTTTTCTGCAGCGACCCACATCTTGATAGGAACACTTTGCCTAAGAAGGGACTCAGGTATTGGTGTTTCCCCACGGCTTTTGTTGTGGCTTTGGAGTTTGCTTTGTGTTTCTGTTGTGGCTGGTGGTGGTGATGGTCACAGTTTGCAAGAGGTAGCAACAATATTATTTCTTTTCTTTCTTTTATTCTTTCATTAATCCTCAAAGAAGGCATTGACTGCTGCGTTAGGTTTTTTTAAATCCAGTGCCTTCTCCGCTTAAGCAAGAACTGTGGCTTTTTCTGGCAAATTGCTGAAAAGCATCTCATAAACCATCACTTGGCATGACTTGAAAACTATCATTTTGCAGCTTCTGTGGCTAGTACAAGGAATGGCTTGAGATCATTTTCTATCCGGGACCCTTGGTGTTGATATACAAATAGAAACGATTTCCCATATCCTGCCAAACCTTTTGGGATGAGATTGGACATGGTAATCAAAAAAAGTATTTGCTTCAGAATACCTAGAGATAGAGGACTCTTAGGGATAACTTGTACTCCTTTAGAAAAGAAAACAAAATCCCCTAACAAACTTTTGGGAGTTATCTCCTCATACATTTCGTTCGTATCTCTCTGTAAGGTTTTCTAACATGAAAAAAACACACTGAAAAAAGATTTTTCCATTGATCCAAGCAATTCTAGCAAGATAATCAACATCAGGTGTATTGATTAAATGCTTTTTAAGTGTTTCAAAATTCACTGAAGCTATCTTAGACAATACAGAAAAGTACAGCCTCCAAATTGGTTAATGCAGCTTCTGGGATCACTGAGTTGATACCTTGAAATTGAAGCTGTAATTTATTCTGTGCCTTATACAGTGTTCTTCAGCCCATGAAGCCAAGTGCTAAAAGCCGTTCTTAAAATGGCATTTGGTTTAAAATGTTTCTGTGGTTCTCATGTGTGTCTCTAATAAGTAAGGACTCTCTTTTAATGCCCAAACATTTGGGTGCTGAACAGGTAGGTATTAGTGCTGAAAACCAGAATGCTTTAGCGTGTTAAAGTAAACTGGCTTTTTAAAAGCCCCTTTTTTAATAGATTGATCTATGTGCAAAGTTGAAGAGATGCAGATAGTTAAGGACTGTTGCTTAAGTGCTGAGGCATAAGCAGCAGAATGAATGAAAGCATTTTTTGAAAGTGGCTTTGAGGTTTTGCAGTGTTACTTATTGTAGTGTTCGCATGGATTGAAAACAGTCTTCATAAGTGATACCTTACTGTACGCAGTAGTTGGAGGGACGCTGATTAATTAAATAGATAACATCAACTAATAATAGGCTTCAAGTGGTTTTGGATGGAGAGCTATGAACTCATAAATATTTCTCAAAAGCGGATGGCAGAGCATAAGACAGGCACTGAAATCCATTAGCAGATGAGTGTTTCCATTATGCTCTTTCTGTTGATACCTGCATCCTATCACGTATTTCACATAACATCTGTGGTAACATCCCTATTTTTCAGGCATATACAGAAGCAGATTTAAAACTTTGCTTAAGCCAAAGCCAGTGGGTGTTTTGCCACTGATGTTGGCATAGATAATGTTTCTGCTTTTTTCTTTGCCTTCAGAAAAGGCTAAACATCGTCTCCTCTATGATGATATAATGCTATTAGTTTTGAACTAAATGGGATACACCTACATAGGCCGTTGTATTTCATGTCTCTGGAATATGAATGATTGGGTCACAGCTTGTTGAAAATCTGATAATGGCTTTGTTGACTTGAATTTGAGTGTATGACAAAAAGCCAGATAAGCTTAGTGATGTTCCAGGATACTAACCTAGTGATAAAATTTTAGTATAACCTTAGGGAAGGAAAGGATTTCCATATTATGGCTTTATTTTTAAATCGTACATATGGAACATGCCCTATTTTTTCCTCTACAGTGCCACAGTGCACAAGTTCTGTCTGGAGCTTTTTGTTCACTGCTAGTTCGGCTACTTCCAAAGCCATAGGAATGGAGTTCGTGGGGTTTTTTTCCCCTAAAGAGAGGGGGAATGAATTAGGAACAGCTTAAAAACAGCTTGGGAGCAGCTCCTTAATTCAGAGTTACATTGGGTTTATATTATTTTAATCCTTAAATTTCACGTGAGCATTCTTCCACCATGTTTCTTTCCCTCTCTCCTTCCCCAGGTCTTGTGACATTTCATGTTAGGGTTTTCTTTTACTTTAAATAAATAAATGTCAGCCATTCATAAATAACTGGTTTTGCAGGTATGCTCCATCCTCCCAGCTCCGTAATCAAGACGATGCTAAAGAATGGCTACGCTCCCATTCAGCGGGAGGACTTCAGGATACTGCTGGCAATTCCCCTTTTTCATCTGGATCCAGCGTAACATCACCCTCTGGAACTAGATTTAACTTCTCACAGCTCGGTGAATAATTATATGTTTGAATAATCATAGCAATACCTCATGTGTCTTGCAAAAAGCATATTACACAATATAATTTTCTTCTAGTGGCTCTGAGTCCCACATTCAACCTCAGGAAGCCCGTTCATTGAAACACGTGACTAATTAGCATTATTATCTCATTTTCTGCACAAGAGAAAGCTCAGGGGGGACCTTATTGCTCTCTACAACAACCTGAAAGGAGGATGGAGCCAGGAGGTGGCTGCTCTCTTCTCCCAACTAACAAGTGATTGAACAAGAGGAAACGGCCTCAAGCTGCACCAGGGGAGGTTTAGACTGGAGATTAGGAACAATTTCTTCCTGGAAAGGGTGATCTGCCAACCCAATTCATTCTATGATTCTATGGAATGTGGATATGAGGATTGCTCCAACCCAGCAAGAGGCAGATCTCCCCCCCTGAACTGAATGAAAATCGATTCTGTAGTGGTATCTCTGCTGCCTCAGAAGAGTTCGTTGGGTTTCACAAGAGCACCAAGGAGGCTGCTCAGGTTGCCCAAGCCTGGATAGGGCAACTCGCCCTGCTTTGCCTGTTGGAGGGGAAACGATTTGCAGGAAGGCAAAGCCAATTTTAGACTTTCAAGCCATGTCCCTAACATAAAGGGCTGTGAGACCGCTGGTCCTACCAGATACCCCAGGGGAGGTCCACGGGAACGGCAGAACAAGGGAGCGCGGCTGCCGGGACCGCGGCAGCAGGGACCCGGGATGGAAGGACTGGGGCTGCCGGGACCAGGGTCGCAGGGACCCGGGATGCAGTGACCCGGCCTACAGGGACCGGGGGCTGCAGAGAGCTGGGATGCAGGGACCTGGGCCACAGGGACCGGCACCGCGCTTCCTCAGCCAGCCGGCGGAGCAAGGCTGCCATCTAGTGCCACCACCCCGACCGCTTTGTATCCCTTGTATCCCTCCTGCTTCCTTCTCTTCTTTATTTTTTTTTTCTCCTTTTCTTTTCTTTTTTTTTTTGTCTTTTTTTTGTCCATCTCATCCTACATGTTCTGCTCTCATCTTGCTGCCTGATTATTCTGACTTGCCCTCTGAATTATTTTGCACAGTTTGTGACTAAACAGTAAATGACCTTCACTATATAATCTAGGAATACACTGATTTCTTGTTAGGCCATAACCAGTATAAATTAAGCTAAAACCATCTTATACATATTCATACAAACATATATGCATTTTCAAGCATACATATATATTAATATGATTTTAGAAACAATTTGTAATTTAAATGTAAAGAAAGGAACAATTACTTTACTTTTAAAAGTAATGTCTCAGAATGCCATGGTGGGTTTTTTGTAGCTACATTATAAGAACAGACCTTTAGTTTTTAAGTCCTACGAATATAGACAAAGTTATTTCAGGATCTACAGCATGATCTCAGTGTTTTTTTCCCTGCTTTTGAATTACAAAACCCTCCACATGTACAGATTTTTGAGTGCAATGCAGCTCTAGCTTTTATGCTAGTTATATTCAGTATTATTTAGAAATAAACATGCATAAGTACTCCTTAAATACTAACAAAATTTAAATAAATTATTCATAAAACATTCCTCACTCAAAGTAAATAAGATTTAGTTTCAGTAAGCAAGTAATTACTATAGTGCTCTAGATTTTCCCATTGGCTAGAAAAAATTCTGGGGGTGAACAAACAATTCCATATTTTTTCACATTTTTAACCCTGCTACTTCTTTGACCTCTTCTGAGCACTAATAATTATTGTTTAATTCATCTTTGACTGTGAACAAACACACAATGTGTTTTATCAGCTTACTGGGGCGAAACCACATTACTCCATTCCTTTGCAAATACAAAACAGAAGCAAATGTGTTATTTTTTAATTTATTTTGCATTAGCACCACTGAAAAATTAAGCTTCTTCCTCTAAAGCAGGGTAACTTCATTCCTAGGATTACTTTATTCCCCTTATTTCCTATACTGTACTTTGGAACATGTACTTTCGGCTAACTCCCATCTGTCTTTCATTCCATTCACTTTATGCATCTGTTATCATTTCCATCCTGGTTTCAACACCGAGCAAGGGGGAGTTGCAACACAGTTATGTTCTTTCTTAAGTATTGATTTTCAGCTATATATGACTCCTTAGAGGTCTGATTTCTCATCTAAAATTTGCTTTTGACATATATCCCCTTTTAAATTATTATTAATAATTTTTTAATTATTATAATTTTAACTGTTACAGAATCATAGGATCATTTAGTTCATAGAATAATTTAGTTTTGAAATCATCTAGTCAAAACTTCTGCTCAAAGGAGGTGCAACTAGCCCAGGTTACTCAGGCCTACATCCAGGCTGTTCCCATCAACATGTCGATGGATGGAGAAGCTGCAACCTCTCCAGGCAACCTGCCACAGTTTTCTGGTGACCCTCACAGTAGCGATACTTTTTTTATGCACTTAAATCAGAACTTTCTGTGTTACAACATTTATCCACTGCCTTTTGTCCTATCTCACCTGGAAGATGAGCTTGCCCCCATTTTCTCTCCACCCTGTCTTTAAGTAGCTGTGGGCATCAGCAAGGTCTCCCTTTAGCCTTCTCTTAAGAACGAACAAACCCAATTCTCTCAGCCACTTCTCATACACAGTGCTGCAGCCCCATGACCATCTTGCTTGGCCTTCACTGTCTTTCTGGTACTGTGGATCCTAAAACTGAACACAGCACTTCACATATGGTCTTAAAAATGCCAAGTGCAGGGTAAGGATCACTTCCTCAGCCTGCTAGCTCCACTCCTGTTCATACAGCCCAGGATAGACTCTTGTCACAAGCACACACTGCACACCGCTCAACTCTTGGAAGGCAGATGAAGGGACTGTGAAAATGAAGTCCGTAGGCTCACTGTAGGAAAGGAA
>JAVHNF010027581.1:0-10149 GCA_034783455.1 Micropsitta finschii | reverse complement strand
CACTGATCTTAGTGTTGCTTTACTAGGCTTAAGGGAAGCTATGTCTGCAGGACTACAAGACAGAACTTGTACTTGCACATGAGCCAAAGCCCAAGTAATTCCTCAGTTTTTTTTCTCAGAGCATTCTTGTTCATTCTTGGTTTCTTAAGCTAATACCTTAAGACCATGGAGCATAAAAAGGACTGTGAAACAGAGGAGGTAACATAGTCAAGTTTTCTTGGTAGTGAAGACCAGATCTCAGGTTTTGAACCACATGTACACAATCCCTGTTTCTAAGCTTCTGACTAAAAAGCTGCTATGATAGGAATTAGCTGCCTTTACTTCTCACACTGTAATTTCCCCTGCCTCCCCTAAAACAAGGGAGCTGAACAAATCACCTCCTGAGTCACACCTAGACCACCCTACTCAAAAGTTCAGACAGCACAGCAATGTTTCCCCAGTAACTGCTCAGAGGCCTGCAGCAACTTTGCTTAAAATATAAGATACTGACTTGAAGGGAAGGGGGGTAATTCAGTTCACAGTTGCACTGTGTCACAGGCAGCTATCCAGTTTAACCACAGCTTACCCACAACAGCTTGTTTGTATGTCTACATGCTGAACACCCTCTTTCATTCACATGTATCTGCAGAATATGCTGCATGAACAAAAAGGTTGGTGAACTTCAAAAACTGGCTGGTTCCTAAAGATGCTTGGGTGCTGCCCCTCTCTGAATATCACTTCCTGTTCCATAACACTCAGAGAATCCTCAACTCCTGAACACTTACAACAAAACGCTTACACCCATGCTCATGTTCCATGGTATGAAACCCATCATCCAAAAACACTGCCTAAATCAAAGGCTATGCCAAAGAATCTTCTGTATAGCAAGTCAAAGAATGTCAAAACACAGCCAGAAGAATGTGCGAGACAAGTGGCAGGAAATGTTTCTCTTTTGTTTAATTTTCTTTTATTCATCTATGGGGAAATGTAAAAATTTTTAAATTTCAGTTTCCAAGTTCATCAATGGAACTACAGGGGAAAAAAAGGAATTAAAAAAAATAATCACATTTTTAAAAAATATATTACAAATTAACTTGACAGTCATAAAGGAATAATGTGGATGGGCAAGCTGGATATGGGCTATTTTTACTGCATGAAGATACTGATTACCTGCATCTAATTTCATGAAGTATGTTGGCTTTTCAATAACAATGTCACACTTCCCATCTTCTAGAGGCCTGAAGTTTAACGCAGTAAATGTCTGGAGTTCTGCAAACCTACAAAGATTTAATCACATAGAACATGCTTTGTCATTAACATACTTAAGCAAATGTACTTCATCTAAGTACATCTAAGATTTAGTAACTGTTCATCCAGTCCATTTGATTTAACAGGACTGCTGAAAACTGATAGAGTCTGACAATTAAAAAGATTTGAAATTGTAATGGAAGGTTCTTCAAGTTATAAGCTTCAAGAGGTTAAATGCCACCTTTGATCTCAGGAGTGAACAGCGTCTTTGATCTACAAATCAAGGCAGTAGAGATATAACAGAGCTGCAGAGCCCAGATCTGTGGGTATAAGCAACTTGATCTGCACTGCCAAAGACACTTCAGCAAGATCTTCATGCTTTGGTCAGAATAATGAACGTAGATGCAATATTTATTATTCCTGGATCTAAACAAGGATGAGCAGTTGAGATGACAACAGCAGGTAAAAGTCTTTTCCTCCTGTGCTGCTATTCTTAACTGAAACTGACCATCAGTGCAAAAAGAGGGGGAAAAATATGAGCAACATAAAAATAAAAATGAATTTTTATATAGACCTTAATGGTTTTAACTCCTCCATGTGTCATCATTTAACTGGCAATGCAGCTCTGAAGCACTAACATGCAACTTGTGATACTTCATCACCTACTACAAAGGACCCTCTGCACTTCCTATTCAGCCTGTTGACGGTTGCCCATTTCACACTCCAAACACAAGCTCCTTGGGAGCACCATGTGAATGTATATCCAGACCAGGCATTGCTGTGGCCCCAGCGTCATCAAAGACCACGTGAACTAAGACAGAAGAGCAAACTTCAACACATTTCACAACAAAACAGTTGCCTCCTCCTATATGCAGATCAGGCATAGGACCAGCATCTTGTCCAGAAAACACCTGAAGGTTTGAACTTCAAATTAAGATATTTTCAGATCATTTGCTGCTGTCAATTAGGCAGGACGCAATTACACATACCATATTTTAGAACATTCTGCATCGACGTAATTACCCAAGGTATCGAATATGACTCCTCAAACTGACCTTAGAAAGGAACAACCATTTCCTCAGTATGAAATCCCTTACACACAGCTGCTAACACCAATGAAAAAGAATAAAGAATTACTAAGAGAACTTGGAAGCAGCCTTGACAAGTGATTCTTACCAAGACTGCAGAGGGCTCTTGCGTTGACCTTCAGCTAAAAATGCCTTAACATCAAGGGTGCAGTGACCTCCAATTTCTCCCTTCTGTAAAAAGTCTTCTTTGAATCTAATGCAAATCAGTAAAAATCTATTAGCTTTTGTGCAACAGTGCTACAAGTGCTCTGCAATCTCAACTACATACTCCATTCAGCCAAGTGCTTCATGTGTATTTAAAACCTCAGTATTTTCTTTAGCATAAATCAAGCACGTCCCACAATTCCCCAATAACGACAGTGGTGTCCTTGGAGTTATACACATCAATTTAGAAACCAGCACTTATCTATCCAGAACGTTATTAGGAATCATTTTCACATACCAAAATGAGTAGCTTAATTAGATATTTCTACATGATTACTTACAGGATCATCACTAGTTGTTTGAGGAGAGGGGGATTGTTCTTAACAACAATTTCTCACTGAAATTCACCTCAGATTTCACAACCCATGTCTTCACAACATAAGAGTGAAGTGCAAGAACAGGTTTCATGAAAATAAGCGCTGTCAAGATCAAGAAAGGATGGGACTGAGGACATTGAAAGGTTTTCCTTTCTTCCATCAGAAGAGAGGATTTCAATAACCCATCACCATTCCATAAAACTGGGAGCTTAGGTTTTTAAATAACCTGCACTGCTGAAAGCCGCAGCAGATAGCAATCGTGAGGTGTAAATCTCTGTGTAGATCTCAACAGGAGCTCAGCAACAAGTCTCTGACCAGTAGTAAAGCCCATGGCAATAAGCACACCACTTTGCTAAACAAATTCTGAAGTCCTTTTCCCAGCCATCCCCCAGTTTTACTATAACAAAAGCAAATCAGAGACCTGTCGTGGTTTCTCTTTACAGCTCGTAAATCAATGTACAAGTTTGTGGCTCTGCAATGCTGAAGGTACTGAGAACAGGTCAGAGATGAATCTCCCTGTTAAGAAAAGAACAAGTAGGATTTAGTCAGTAACAAAAGTTACATGTAAAACCAAGTGAAAAGTATCACATTTATTAGAAATACCTACTGTTGCCGCAGGCTTACAATGGGTTTTCATTTCACTGAGTCTCTCTTGAATGTAACCAAAGTCAGCTTGTTTCCAGAATATCTGTTGGGCTGTCTCAATGTCACTTGCCCTGATATATAAAGGAGAGAGGGGGAAAAGAAAAAAAAAAAAAAAAAAAAAAAAGGAAAAATCAAGGCCCACTGCTCAGTTCTAGTAATAATTTTAACAGATAACATTTTTCCTGCTGAAAGTGGAACAGAAGAACCAGCCAGTTGCTTTATTGACATGTAAAATGCAAAACAGGAAGCAACTCATCAGCTGCCTGTAAGTGAAAACATCAATGACAATTTACTCTCCCGTAAAAGGGTATAAAATCTTTTTTACCATTTTTCCCTCTGCTTTTAGAGCTAATAAAGGAAATACAGTTATTTTCAGATTCTGAATTCAAGGCTAAATCAGAATAATGAAAACATTGTGGCAGGAAGCATTTCAAATGGTATTTTCTTCCTTACAAAGTTAAATCTTTCATGGCATGTTGAAAGACATATGTTACGCATAAACACACATGTATGTATACACACATCTCCACAAAGAATCATCCTTTAAACTCTAAACATCACAGTAACATTCACTCCACAGCTAATATGAATGTGGGCACTATACTCTTTGGGTTTTTTATACATTGAAAATGAAACTTACCATCCAGTTTCAACGTAATCACACACTGGGTAACTGAACCTGTGATCTGGTTTACACGTTTTCTCATAACCCCAGCAGGATTTTAGCTTCTTCAAGTATTTCTGTAACACAGAATGAGTGAATCTGGTTACGCAACAACAAAATGGGAAATGACTTAAGTTGGTTGTCAGCTTATAAACTACCTCTTGCTAATAAATCTTGCATGAAAGGCTTTCAGTTTGGTCTGTTCTCAGTTTCAGATAGAACACCCAGATTCTTTAGGCACAGCCATGCTCCAAAGAGGACACACGTGAACAGCAAAATTACCCTTGTCTTTAACGTGTCTGTCCCAGGACAAACACTTTTCCTGACCCAGTAGGTAGGATTCCAGAATGTCCACATCACTGATAGATACAGATAACAAAGTTAGGCTCACATAAAGCACAGTGTTCCAAGCTCCAGTCTGTGTGTACCACTGCTCCCTAGGCAAATCTGGAGACATGGCCTTCTGCAGTGCTGTAGGAAGCCAGAGAAGGGGAGCACAGCTCCGACCTCCAGCTCTACAAAGCAGCTCCAGTCTGAGAGACACAAGAAGTGCTCCCAAGCCACACGTAGCCCTGATCCTCAAGTTCACTGTCCCTCCTTCAAGTAAATTAATTATGTGCAACCACAGAGTAAGACTGAATCAGTGTTTCATTGATTTGCCTATACTCATGGCTCTTCTGCAAAAGCACTACAGCATGCTGAAAATCACAGGCCCAGAAATTATTAACAGTTCTTAGTTCAAACACCTTTTACATGTGCAAGTTACTCAGATGAAGATCATCATTTCAGCTCTGTGACAGTTAAAAGAAGGAGGATACAAATCTTGCAAACCAGTAGATTTAAAATCCAGTTTTACGGCAGCATGAGATGCAGGAGGAGCTCTGTACAACTATTCCAAAAGCTCAATTCCAGTTCCCAGTGGAACTGACTAATTGGCAAGGAAGCCAATTCATCCCCATCTTTAACTGCTGTGACTCCAAAAAAAGAACACCTCAATATTACATTTGATTAAACAGAAAAAGCAAACCTACTTTATATGGGCAATGAGAGTCCTGCTGACAGATGCCAGCAATATGCTGGTTATTGTGCAGAAAGTAGGGAACGTGCTCATCTGGCAGGTTGATAGCACTGTAGCTATATAATGGCTCTTCTGGAGTGTTTTTGAACTCAGTAAGGTTTTCAGCCAGAATCCCTTGCAGTAGCAATCCAAACACAAGCAACATGAACATGGCAACCTGTGAGCTCTGTAATTATTAAACAAATAAACACCAAAGACACTTAATGTTTCTGCATCATAGCACATTTCAAGCATACAAGACAATATTCAGCCATATAGCCAAAGAACGCATACTTGGGTGATTTCTTTTTACTGTAAAGTAAAACCTTCACTAAGAGACTAGATTGTACAACCTCAGGATTATCTTTGAGTCATTAGTCATTGAGGGCTATTAGCAACTCGCAGTCAAACTAAAACGGGTGTGTTTACTTTAGCTGAATCCCACGGGATCCTGAGAGTTCAAATGTGGAAACTAAGTATAGACCATATAACATCCAGCCAGCAGGAAGAAAATGTAGAAGTACTGGGGGGAGGGGTGAGAAGAGGAAGAACTTTAGTTTAAAAATAAGTATAAAAAGAACACACTCTCCAGTTTGGAAGAAACTAATCATAAGCTGCAGGAAAACTATGCAGTCACAAATAAATGGTCAAAATTAAGTCTGTTTCAGGGTGCTCATTTTTAGTAGTTTACATCATGTTAAAGGAACTTTGAATACTAAGTTACTAAATTAATTGTAGTTAATTTTACATATACATATCTATATACTCTAAACCAGACTAGGTACCTTTCTGGTAATGCAACCTTCTCATCCAACACCCCTCCTTTGAACCATCAAACTTCCAGAGAAAAGAAAAGGATGGCCTGGATCTAAAAAAGCCCTTTTGGGGCGTTATAATTTGCCAAAATTTGCATGCTTGCTTGTAACTGAAGCCTTTAGCAATATTCCTACAACATAAGTAGTTTTACCTGTTTGGTTCCAGGAGAACTGCTTCAGATTTCCCAGGTATGGAAACCTGGTGGGGGGTAAGAAAAGCCGAGTTAAATACGTCCTGCTTCTTGAGAAACGCTCACAGCAATGAGAGCAACACTCTTAACAGCGGGGGAGCCTTTCTGACCGTTCTGGGTACTCGGATCCCTGCAAGAACGCGCCCTGCTTCCCTTTCTTTCCCTGTGGCCTGCACCCCTGGCAGGAGGCGGATCTCGGGAGGGTCCCGCCGCACTCCATCCCCAACTCAAACCCAGTGCTGCGGTGGCCGGCTCCCCAGAGCTGCGACCTGACTGGGGATGGGTCACCTGGGGCAGACACCAACACCCAGAGCCACACGCAACCTCTGTCCCACACTGAACCCGGTGCTGGGCCCATAGCGAGCCCCGCCCCGCCCTGAGCCCACGGCGGGCACCTCAGCTCACCTCCGCTCAGCCCCGCTGGCCCCGGGGAGCCCCGCGGCCCATGGGACCGGCCGCTCCTCCCGTTACCGGCTGGCCGACGGCCTTAATCCTCATGCCGCCGCGGCTGCTGTCATGGGGGGAACACGAACAGCCCGGCCCCACGGTAGAAAGCGCCCGCCGTGAGAGGGCTGCGCCCGCCCCTCCTTCACACCCGCGGGCAGCGGACCGGGGCCGGGCGGGCGGCGCCGCCACACCCCGTCCCGTCCCCCTCAGCGCGGTGCAACCCCGCCCGGAGCGATGCCGCCGGGGCCCGCCCCACCTGGAGGCGGTGGGAATGCTGAGGGAGGAGCCCGGCCGGGCCGTGCGGCACCTGCCCGGGGCCTTGGCCCTGGAGGGAGAGCGGCGCTGCCTTCCTCCCGCTGCCGGAAATCGAGCGCTGCCGCCGCGGGAGCGGCGTTCTCAGGATGCGGAGGAAAAGGCCTTTTCCTGCCGCCGCTCAGCAGGAAGCGCAGCCTCCTGGCACCCCATTGTGTGAGGCGGCTCCCCGGAGACCCCGGCCTCCCCTTCCCGCCTCCTTCGGAAGCGGGTTAATGGATCCCCGCTTGGCCGGGCACAGGGATCCGCTCCCGCGCTGCCAGCACGCAGCCGTTCGCTCGCGGTTCTGCTCCTTGGCTGCTTCGAAAAGCTCCTCAGGGGTCGCAGGCACCAGCACTGAGGTGTTGGGATCCGTCCACCACCGGACAGACCGCTTCTCACCTCGTTTACAGGTGGGGAACAGGGGACAAGCGCCACTGAAAAAACCCACACTGAAAGGGATACACATTTCTGAAATGTGGCCCCAGCTACAGGGACATTTGGGAAGCAAAGCCAGTGAATTTGAATTGCCCTTGGATGTGTTATGAAATGTGTTTGGACACTTTGGATTGTTTCATTGTTTGGTTGATTTTTTTTTCTTTCTTTCTTTCTTTCTTAGTTAACTGGTTTTGGTTTGAGGGGGTTATTTCTGCAGAATAGTACCCTCCTTACACTTGTCACAGGCATTTGAGATACATAGATAGTAACTCTTTAAGTACAGCAGGAATGGGCTTGCTGGCAAGATCATCTGAAAGACCTATAAACCTCACACTTATATGAATACTTACTCCTCCTATGTATGAATTGACAAAACCAAGCACTTCAAGAGGATCATTCAGATCTTACATTGCATGTCTCTCTGCACTTTCCATACAGGTGATTAAAGGTAACCCAAGTCCTTCACTGTAAAATTCACAGGTAGATGGGTTGAATCTGAATCAAACAGCTCTACTACCATATGGAATATATACTGGTAGAGCTCTGTAAGAAACAGAACAACTGAAGAAATCAATAGTTACTGGGTGATGTACAGAGAAACAGAAGATACTTCTTTTATTGCCTGGTTATTCATAGGAGCTATAGCTGTATCGTGTATCTAACTCTTTAAAGAATATTCTTATTTCTAGTGGTAAATACCTGCTAGCATGTTTTGGCAGATGCGTCTTGCTTTATGGATCTAAAAAGAAAATATTCTTTAAGTCTCATACAACAAACCCTTTATGCTTGTATTTGATTAAAGTTATATCTCAACACATATTGACACCATTAGATTTTCTCTATATTTCAAAATACTAACATTTAACCCCTATGTTAGAAAAGTTAAAACAAAAAAATACACAAGGAGTTGCTGCTTGTCTTTTAGATTGATCAGAAAACAAAAACCCAAACAAACCAGAAATGATTGAACTTGCATCCTATGTTTAATGGATGTAGAGGCTGATGTGAAAGCTGCTGTAAATACCCATTCATGAAGTCCTCCTCTAAGGTCAGAGGCAATGCAGTCTGTCATGTCTTGAAAAAGAAGTATCCCTCCTGATGATTCAGACATTGAACTGATGACAGGGATTCATAAGAACAGGATATAAAACTCATTTAAATCAGTGGGCACTTTGCCTGTATCTGAACAGCAGGATTGAGAGAGCAGGAAAAAAAATGTAATAAGAAAGAGAGAATTGATCAAGGAAAGACAATGCTAGAAAATACCAACACTCTGCTATTAGCTGTTAACTTGAAAAGGGGCTTTTAAACTGAAATATCGCTGTGTGGAAGAGTTTTCTAATAGCTATGTTCAAAATGCAATGGGTAGGCAGCTAATTCTCCATGTAATATTATCTGAGGTGTGGAGGATCCTGACACAACATAGAAACACAAAAGACAGCACACGATTGAAGTATTAGTTTCAGTAAGCTCAGTCCCACCTACAGACAATGCATTAAGTAATGAGTTCTAGCAGTCCCGTCAAACTGCTTGTGCCATTTTCCTACCTAAATGTTTTATATATCAAAGCATCACTATAACCCAGTGACATTATAACTAGAAAGCATGGGTTTCTGTTAGAAAAAGGAGGACTAAGCTAAGTTAATTGTAAAATATATTTTTATCTTGTGTTCTCTGATTTTTGTCAACAAACCAAGTATGTAGCAGAGCCATGTGACTTCCTGGGTATGCCTAACAGCCTCTATAGATTTCCTAGCAATATTCCATGTGAAAAATGCAAGAAAAATATTTTCTAGTTACAATACCTAGAGATAAACTAACAATCTACACTTAAAGTCAGAGAGAGAAATGTATTTTGTTAATTTTTGTGCTATCAATACCATTAAGAGGTGTTTATAAATAACAATGGGCAACTGAAAAGACTACCTCCTATCTCAGGATGTTTTTAAGGCAGTAGATTCTAAATGGTAATGAAAAAAATGCAAGTAGAGAAAAAGAACTTTATAAATGACAAATTATGTTAATTTAATGATAGAAGTTTCAAAAAATAGCCAGGACAAACAGAATGAAGGTTTCACTTTTATATGTGCTCCAAGCTTGTCTTTAATAGTAAAGAATATATGGAGCACAGCATGCAACTGTATAGACAAATTCATCACATACTATTGCAATCCTTTTAAATGGAAGAACACAGATAACACAGCAATGTTTGTTTACCTTTGTTCTCTGTTTTCAAAACATCTGAAATATTGCTAAGGAATCAATCTAGCTGCTTGGGCCAGTTTGAGTGAAAAATAATTTAAGACTTCTGAAAATGTTAATAAAGGTACTAAAATTTATTTTGTTAATTGCTGGAATAATCAATAACTAATTTTCATTCTAAACTAGGTCATTCACGTGTCTTAAATAACCCAACGGAAGATCATTTACATCTCAATAACAACTCTTAGCAATGTCATGTCATCAAAATCCAAACTAAATCTCAATAATGTAGGTTAGTGACCAGTAAAGGACTTATTACCTGGGTCAAGTCCTTGGGGGCAGTGGTGGGCCAACTGGTGAAAGCCTTGTTTGTGTGTGGCTTTTACTGCAAAATATGAGCACAGCATCTCACAGGAATGATCCCATTATTTGATACTATGTCATGGCTATACATGGTTATATATATACATATATATACATGGTTATGCATTGCCCTTATTTCAGAAGCCTGTAGCAGATTCACAATATGAAGGTCAACCAAGCATAATAAAACCAAACAGAAC
>JAVHNF010027576.1:0-11647 GCA_034783455.1 Micropsitta finschii | reverse complement strand
CTCTTCTCCAGGCTGACCCAGCCCAGCTCTCTCAGCCTGGCTCCAGAGCAGAGCTGCTCCAGCCCTCGCAGCATCTTTATAGCCTCCTCTGGACTCGTTCCAGCAGCCCCACATCCCTCTTGTATTGGTGCCCCCAGAGCTGGATCAGGGCTGCAGGGGGGATCTTACAAGGCCATTTCTTTCTGCATTTTCCCCTCAAATGACGTGCTATCCTTAAAACCTGAAGCTGGAGGTCCAAAACCCCTCCCTGACATCATGAAAATTGAAAACAACTCTGAATATTCTTATTCCCCATCCAAACATTGCACCCTTTTCACTTCGCACTTGCTTTCATCAATTCTTTCCTAAATTTTTCTGCTGCTGAAGCATTTAGATGCTTATCATGTAAAAAGAGAAACCGGCACCAGCTGGAAGAACCGAGAGGCCTGTGACACCAATAAGGACTTGGCAGAGATGATTAGGCTGATGAAAGAGCAGAAATGCCACTTTCAAGTTAGCGGAGAGACAAAAGATCATCATTACACAGCGAGATATTAAATGGGAGCTTTTCAAAGCAGGCAAGTTTATTTCCTTAAACAGGAATCAGAGCCTGCGTTAACATTTTTGAAGTGAAATGCTACATCGAATGGTGTGTGTCTCTCCTCTTTCTGTCTTATTTACTGAAGCACTCCAAGACAAGCATTACGTGCGTGACACCAGCCTGTCTTACACAGCCCTGAACATTATTGCACAGCATCAAGGAATCCCAGTGCATTTACCATGTTTTCTCACAACCGAATCTTGCTTTCCAGACTTGGAAGCACGGCAGGCAGCAGGCATGGGGATGCTGCATCATGCCTTTGCGTTGCTTATGGGCTTGTCTCTGTCTCTTTGCAGACCCACCCCTGGTGAACTTGTCTGTGGAGCCACAGCCGGTGCTTGAGGATAACACTGTGAAGTTCCACTGCTCTGCCAAGGCCAACCCTGCTGTTACCCAATACAGGTAACAATACAAGTGGCTGTTGTCTGTGGGGTTTGGTGGCTATTCCACTCTCTCCCATGTTTATCACCGCTTGGTGATCATTCTATCTCATCTCCATACTGCAGGACGCGATGGCTGGAGTCAGACACAGCCCCTGCTCCCTGCAGAGCTGTGGTGGCACGGTCCTCTTCCCAGCATCCCTGCTCTGATAGCTCCCTGATGCTGCCTTTACCTTGATGATGTTGTTACACGTTGAGAGACTGCAATTGCCTCTGCATTAGGCAGTCTGCTACATTCTGCTGCATGCAGCCCTCAGTCAGAGATTCATTGGCGCTTTGGAGTGGATTAAGAGGCCTGGCACCGAGCTGGTGAAGCCATCTGTTTGGGGATGTAAAGAGCAAAGAGCTCCGATTGAAAAATCTATTAAGGGAAAATTCCTTTTTTCGGGGTTTTTTTTTGCATACTCTTCTATGATTTGAACAATGCAACTCCATTGCTGTCCCTGTGTAACCCTTAAGCAACTCCTGTAAGCTTCTCTAACCAGCAGCATGGAGCAGAGCTCAGAAGGGGTTAGAGCAGAGGTGCTTTGACCGGGGATACATAGGGTGGTGAGGCGCTGGCACAGGGTGCCCAGAGAAGCTGTGGCTGCCCCATCCCTGCCAGTGTTCAAGGCCAGGTTGGATGGGGCTTGGAGCAACCTGCTCTAGTGCAAGGTGTCCCTGCCCATGGCAGGGGGTTGGAACCAGATGAGCTTTAAGGTCCCTTCCACACAAACCACCCTCTGATGATTCTCTCTAATGTTTCTTGATCTAAGCAGACAAAAATATGGGTATGTGGCTACAGTCAGGTGCTCCTCTCTCCTGCCTGGCAGTCAGGAGCATGCACACACAGGCACACAGTCAGGTCTGGCTTTGCAACAGCCTGGGTTGGTAATGACAGAGGAGGCACCTCCGGGGACAGGTTACTATGACCCGCCTCCTGTTAAGCTCATACAGCTTAATTAGTGCAATCAAGTTTGCTGGTAGGAACAGCTCCTTCCAGCTGGATATCTGCTATCAGCACAACAAAGCAGTAATTGCGTTCCTGGTTACACAGAAGAGTTATTAATTTGAGAAGTCAATTAATGTCAAAGATACAAATAGCCCTGTTTTCATATTTACAGTTAGGAGCAGTACAAAGTACATGACAAGCTGGGGAAGTACCTGGGAGAACGTCCCATGTGGGTCTTGCCTTAATTGATTCTGGTGTAGTCAAAGGCAAAACAATCAGCTTTGGCTGAGGAACCAGACAGTGGCACTATTTCTGCTCCAGAGACAGGTCATCAACCCTGATCCTCAGCAACAGGGGCTTTCACATCATCCTTGTGCACTGGAGCAGCCTTGAAGGCTCCAGCTTGCGTTTCCTCCTTCCTCTTGGCTGTTTCCAGCCTCTGTGTACATGGCAAAGCAATGCTGGGCCGCTTTTCCCTACCAAGCAGCAGATGGACCCACCACACGTCTCCCCTCTTCAGTGCTGTCTCATTAGCGCTGGGTTTTGCTCTCTCCTGTGGCTGCAAATGCCACCCGTAGCCCTCTTCTGCCCTTCTCATCCATCCCGAGGCCACGTGTCTTGTCACCCTTCCTGTTGCCTGAGCACTGGGGTTATTTCTTTGCCGTGATTGGTTTTGTGAGGGTCTCCACTGGCAGAATTAATCGCAGGGTTTATTCAGGTTATGCTTTCTCATAAAAGGGATTTCTTCTAGGGTGAAACAAAAAGAAAGGCATGAAAATTCAAGCAGCACTTTTGTTTTTTCCCGTCTGAAGTTCCCTTAACATGTTAACACCACACTTTTTCCCTACCACTGAGATGAGCAAATGGAATTCAGCAGCGCTCAGCAGGGCTTCCTTCCACTTAATGACTCTGATTTATTGGGGGGGATTCATTTTCCTTCCTAAAGATCCCAAAGCTCTTCACTATGTAAAGATGGCAGATGTTCCACCACTGAACCTTGGAGTCCTTTGGACTGCGATATCCAAGCAGGAAGCCCCCTGCACCTGGGAAGGAACCACTGACTGGGAAGGAATGTGGGTGCAGGGGTGTGGGATGTATAAAGCCTTGGAACTGGGATATTGCAGGTGTGAAAAGGTAGAATGTGAGCTCAGTGTCATCCCCAGGGCCACGTGAGACCCCATCAGTGGTGAAAATGAGCTTATTCTGCCTTAAAACCAAACAATAGAAAGTGTGATTTATTTTCCTACTCTAACATACCTCCCATGTCTTCCCTCATCCTCAGGTAGAGATAGCACATCTTGGTCTTCAGCCGACATTTACTTTTAATACCTCCCAATATGTTTGAGGGTAAAAAGCTCTGAACACAAAGAAATAAAAAGGTCTAAACAACACAAATCCCCTTTTCTAGGCATAAATCCACAGCCAGGTTCACAAGGCCATCCCCAGATACATGAGCAAGCTGTTACCTTGCTTGAGTTTGATATGGTGATGAGTTTTGCATTGACTTTGCACCCCAGGTTCTTCTGGCTAGGTAAAGCAAGTGAAGTCAAGAATCTCACTCAAAGATGCTCTGCTATGAAGCACCCATGAACAGTATTCCTCATTAGCAAGAAGCTGCTGGTCCTGCTGACATATGGTTTTAAGCACAGACCCCTCACTCTTTTCATTAGGGAAAAGAAACCATATTCAACAGTTTCCCAGAGGGCAAAAAACCCCACATGCCCCCATAGGGAAAGTAGTTTTGATTCAATCAAGACATCTTCTCTTTTCTGAAGAGCTTTTCTTCTTGGTCTCTTATCTAATACATCACATATATGGGGGGTTCAATGCAAAACCTGGTTAGAAAGGAGACCTTGGAGTGATCTGCTCCTAGGGCCAGAGTGGAAAGTTACAGCCCGTACCACATCTTCTCTTCTTTGGGGTGTTTAATGACATTTTGTCAAAACTGACAGCTTTCCGCTGTAGGTTTAACCTCAGTGGCATTTTCTAAGGGGAGAGGAAGCCTGAACCCCTCTGCCTTAAAATGCAGTGATGCTGGGGGGGCAGGCAGGGTGTGCTTTCCTGGAGACACAGCTCTTTCTCCTAGCTGAGGTTACCCCAATGCCGAAGCTGGAGCTGAAATCCCAGTCCGTCACTGGCAGCAAGGATTTCTTGATGAGGAGCATCATTTCCCCAGGGGGGTTTGTTCACCCACAGTGTCACCTGGGCCGTCACTCACTTTGGGATGTGGGACAGGACAGTGTCACCAAAAGCAAGGGGAGGGAGGCGGGCAGAGGGCTGACGAGGTGTGTGAGCAGGGGTTTTGCCATAGGAATGAACTAACCCTGACAGCAGGGGTTTTGCTATAGGAATGAACTAACCCTGACAGCAGGGGTTTTGCTCAGTTACATGTTTTCCCGCTCATCACGTAGACATATCCTTATGGCCTCTGCAGGGTCATATACCCCATCTGGCTCTGGTTTATCCCACCTCCAACTGAAAGCATGTTCCCTTTGCACCTAAGGAGCAGCTCAGCCCATTGCTCCACAGCTCCTTGCTGCTGCCTGTGCAGCTCAAGACAGGCTTGAGGGCTTTTTGGCATCACTTCCATGGACGTGTTCTATATACATTAGCACCATAGACATGGGGTTGAAAGTCCAAAGAGGCTCCCTGGTGTTCCTGGGAAAGATGCTCCTTCTCCCTTCTCCTGGAGCCGCTGCCTGACTCTGCCAGCTCATGTGCAGGCAGAGCATCATGCAACCACCGTGCCAGGCTCGGAGGAGCAGTGGCAGCAAACGGCTCCACCGGGCAGCGAGCATATGTGTGGGCAAACTGCAGCTGCCTTAACAGTGCTTCTCAATGGGCCGTTCTGGGATGGGGAGGGGGGAATTGGGGAATTTACCGGCTTTCTTTTGCTGCAAGAAAACGGGCAAGAAAGGGAAAGAGAGTAATTAGCTGTTGCTGTTGTTCTGCCACCTGTGATGGTGGGTAGAATTAATGGAAAGCAACAGAAGTCAGGGCTACGTGAACCGACTCACAACCAGGCCTCCTCTTTGCTCACTTCAGATCTCTCTATTTGCCAATCTTCTCTTGGCTTTTGATGTCTGTTGTGTGTCTGTGGGGTGTTTTTTTGCTGTTATTATTTATCACTTGCAGTAAGAAAGAGAATCTTTAAAGTGGCAGAAGAAAATGGGAAAGTTTAATATTGCACAAGGCAGAGTCCCTCAGCCTTTTGGGCTCCTCTGATGATGATTATATTTGCAGAGGGATGGGGAGTTGGTGCAGGCAGGGCAATAGCACATATCTCACTCTGGCACATTGGTGCAGTGCTCTCGCCCCAAGGGCTAGAAGAGAACCTTTGCAAATAATGTTTCCCTTGCAGTCATGGTTGGGGGAGACACTTCAAGGCATCTTCCAGCATCAACTGCCTATTGGTGATCTCAGTGCATCCACCAGCTTGAGGAGCTGCAGATTCAGGTCAGGGCTTGAGCTGCAGCATCTTCGCACATTGCAGGGTGCCTAGTTAGGTTGTGGGGTGCTCAGAGCCAGACCCACCATCACTACCAACACCTGCGGCTTGCATCAGGAGCGCTGGGTGTTTGTTTGCTCAGTGGGCTCTGGTCTGTAGAAAATGCCTTCTTCTTTGTAAACACTGTGTTATCTTTGAACCAACAGCATGCTGTCACTCATCAAATATTAATCCAATCTCAACTGCTTCTTAAAGAGGTTTTCTTCAAAGGTAGTGGGGCTCAAATGCACCTAAAGGGAGACAGTGTGAAGCTTCCCTCTGCATGCTGCATGGGGCATTGAGTTACATGTCCCTTTGGTAGATCTGCTATCTCACAAAAGTCATGCCCAAGTAGAGGTCTGTGGGTATTCTGACTGCACAATGTCTCTGTGAAAGCCCAGGGAAGTTTAATGCTCTTCCATGACACCAGAGTTATCCCAGCCTCTTCCATCTAGCTGCAGAATACATTCACAGCTCCATAGGCAGAAGGGATTATTGAGTCTGTGATTCTATGATTGCAGGAAGCTGATGCAGATATTCAGGGTGATGAGTTTCATGGGCAACTTTTGACAGAGAGGTAGCAGATGATCCATTTAGTGGACACACCTGGCACTGCCTGCAGACAAGTGGCCATTTTCCCTACAGCTAGCTCAGAGAACCCCACAGTTTTAATGCTGACTACTGAATTCAAAAAACATACCAGACAACTCCTATTGACTATTGTTATAATACTGTAAAAAATACAGATCACTCATGGCTCCTCATAAACAAAATATTCTTAATCCAGATTTTCAGTTGTGAAGCCACACGTCCAGACTTAATACTAAGCACTTTTTTTTTTTTTTTTTTTTTTACAACTAAACCAAAGAGATAATCCCCAAGATGAGAGCAAAATGATATACATGTCACTAGGGATGGAGTGACAGATTAGCCAGTATTTAATATCTGGTTTTGAAACAAAGCTATTCTAAAAGACGAACACTATCTGGTGACAATATTTACAAACTCTTAAGCAGGAACTGAGTATAATTTCCTACATATTGCTTGGTTAGAGAAACTTTTTTTAGAAGCTAGATCATAGCACAGAAAAAAGGCACAGAAAAATCAAAGATGCAGGACCAGAATATGCTATGTTCCCTGTTAGTCCATGAAGCATATTTTCAAACTTCAGACAAAAGCAGATTGTATAACATTATAACAGCCCTGGACTAAAATCAGAATTATTTCTACAGATAAATTATGCTTGGTTGCAAACTATGGAAAGAACAGACAGCCCAATCCCTCTGGTAGAAGTGACCATAAATCAAAAAGGCCAGTCAAAAATAAACTTGAAGGTGCAGTTCTGTCTTTACAGCTGTTGCGACTTCAGCTACACTGATTTTAGTGGAGTTCAGACTGCTTACGGCAGCTGAAGATCTGGTCTTCCAATTTAAATTCTGTCTTGACTTTGAGTAATTCTGTTGAGGTCACTAGAACAGGGTTACTCAGGACATAAATTTGCCCCAAGGGCTTTTGTTGCCTAAGCTATATTTTATTACATTAATGTATAAACAGAAAATGCCTAACAAGTTCCAGTAAAGCAATTCATGTAATTAGTTTGTAACTTGTGCTTAGGTCTCTCAAGGGTTACTGGGGGTCAAATTAGGGAAATGTATTTTTGAAAAGCACAAGTCCTGAAATAATAAGGCTTTGGCATACATTTCAAAGCAGTAGCACCTCTATGACTTCTAATAATCTTTTTTAAAAGTAAATGGATTAAAATGATAAAATACATTTGAAATGGTGGAATAACATATTAAAAGGCAAATAGGATGTTTGTGTATTTTCACAAATTAAAATGCTTTATTTAATTTCTGTTTAAGCTTCAGAACATGAGAAAAAGTAAATCTTTTTCATATATTCTAAAATAGGAAAAAGAATTCACATGCAAATTAAAAAGCAAGCACAGTATATATATTTTGTACAATCTGTAACCTATCCTAGTTTGGAGTTGAAAATTCAGCAAACTTGCATCATATGAAGTACATACAAATTAGCAGGATTGGGCCTAGAAATGAAACACCACCGGAACATTTGGGTAACTATAAAGGCAGATACAAGCCATTGATAACTCTCATTTACTAAATTTATTAACAGTCTGAAGGAATGTGCTTGTTACATTAGCTGACTATGCATACTGAACAAGTGTTTTATTTCAACTTCACTTCCTTCCATCTTACACAGTCCACAACCATTTGCACTGCAGAAACACATAACGCTACTTTTTTCTTAGATCCTGTTACATTACACATGACACTCATCAACACACCTATCATTTACAGAAAACTGAAAGGAAATGGTAAGGAAATGCAATCTCCTTAAGGTCTAAAGAGGACAGATAAGCCATAACTTTCAGACAACTACTTGCAGCATGTAGTTTGCTAGATTTATATGTTAGTACATCAGTCCTCTGGATTTTTTCATAATAAATATGTAAATCCCTTTTTTCACAGTTGCTGACAAAGCAGGAATTTTGAAAGTGGAGATCAAAAGGAATAAAAGTCAAATCTGTTTGAGTACGGTTAACATTACAAAACCATGATGCTTCCATATATGGCTAGAATACCAAGTGATGTGGGCAACCACACACACATCAACTTTAATGAAGAAAGGCATAAATATATATTTCTGAAATACAGGCAGAAATTGAAAAGTGCTTTTTACATAGTTTATGAAGGATAGCAAACCCTGATAATACAAAGGTATTTGTGATGCTGTTTTCCTATTGCATTATATTCTTATATCGCAAGGTTTCTAATTTGTTTGTGTGGATATAGATCTAATATGTAACTACATAAAAGGTCATTTGAATTAAAAAGGAATTCTAACAAGTCAGTTCACAATGAAATAAAAGGCAATACTGCTGTTTCTGATTTATGGGGGAGGAACAGCTGGCACTTATTATGTCTATGTACTACATCAATCACCAGAAACACATAAATTCTGATAAGTCTACCTTATGTCCCTATAAATACAAAGCTGTTTTTCCTTTCCTAGACCAGATTGTTAGCTTATGTAAAATGGCACAGCTCTAAATCCAGCCCTCTATCTTCTCATCAGTTCAAATGATTTGCCAGGCACAGATTTATCTAGTTTAGCTTTTACAGATGTTTCACGTTGTGGTTTTTTTTTCATTGTTGTTTTTTGCTTGTTTGTCTTTTGTTTTGTTTTTGGTTTTGTTTGTTTGGGGGTTTTGTTTGTTTCTCTGTGTGTGTGTGCTTTGTTTTGAATCAGCTGATTGACTTCTGCACAGAAACCTCTTACAGCACTGGTATCAGCAAGCACTGCTGGTTTTGGTCAAAGTTATAATTACAGTAGATGCCAATTAGTGCATCATTATATCTACTACAGCACATGCCATACAAACAGATGATTACTACTGCAACTGGATAGTGACAAGCATGAAAAGAAGGTAAGGACATTAACCACAGAAAGTTGAGCAGGACATAGCCTCCCAAAATCCAACCCAATGTACAGGACATCAGTATTGGGAAACAAATGTGCTTTAACTTTCCAATCTGCTGAGGAAAGAACAAAGCAGAACAGATTGTCCAGCAAGCTTCTGTTACATACTCATCACAATTTTCAGTACAGAGAATAGAGAAAACCACTGAAAAGCAAATATTTCTAAATTTGACTCAAACTACTTGGGAGAACTTAGTCAAGAATGCGAAGAAGGAAAAAGAGTTTTCAATTTAATAGTCCATTAACTTTCAAAAGAAAGCTGATCTTCTACCTAATGGAGAGGAGCAGCTTATTGACAGATTGCACTGAGAAGACAGATTTATATTATTTAATCTTTACTTTTTTTTCTAAAAGGTTAGTTGCAATCAGACAGCTGATACGATCAACACAGTGACAAAGAGCTTCAACTAAAATGGGGAAACCAGTCTTCTGTATGCTAGGAAAAGAAAATAAAATCAAATTACTTCATCTAGTTTTCCCTACGATACTTTTAATTTTGACAGAAGGAACAACAGAACTATTAGTTGCTACCTTTGAGAAGGATAACCAATCTGGAAGACTCGTGGTTTCAGGAGACTGGAAAACAAAACCAGAGCTCTTCTCTCAGGCTCAACTCCAACTGCACAAACACTAAAGCAAACGATAAACAAACAAGCTGTTTTCAAGTTCTTGGGGAGTGGAAAAAGAAGAATCTTTATCCCCTACCCTGCAAGAGACTGTAAACCTCTGATACAGCCATGTATAATGCACAAATCATGTCAAATGAGTCTCACTATATTTTCCTGGTATGACAGAGAAATGGTTCCTTCTGATAGGGAAGGGATATAGGGATCAGATGAGTTAAGATAAATCCTCTGCATGGTAATAAGCAGTATTCTGACATTTTCACATGGGAAGAGCCACACTTTGTTCCTGCAAACCCATAGCCCAGCCCAACCTCAATACCTCCTGCACCCTTCTACCCAAGCTTGTACCATCCTTGCATGCAAATGCAGACACCAGTCAGACCCAAACAGCTTCTGCTGCTAGAAAGATCACACATACTTTTAAACATACTATTTCTGCAGCATAATAAAAATTTGCAGCCAAAACCTGCTATAGCTGTACATCAAATATTTGTATAACAGCTTCCCTCCACCCATGTATGATTTTGTAAGGTCCTGTGGCCAAAGTAACCCACTAAAAGATACTGATAAACAAACTTGGCCCTTTCTCTAATGTGCTGCACTGATTAAAGACTACAAGAAACAGAAACAGTTGTCATGGAGCTGCACTTCCTCTTACAATTATTAAGAAAAAAAGTGTTATTTTTTTCTGTCAGTTCAGATGCCTGACCCCTATTTTCTTGGAAAGCTTGTGGCCTCAGTGTTCATTACAAGCCTCATCTTGTCCACTCTGTAATTTATTTTGACTTTGGTAAGACTTTTTCCTTGATATTCTAAGATGCAGGAAATATGATCTAGAGGAAGTTACTACAAAGAGGGAAGTAAAACTGTTGGAAAACTGTACCCTACATTGTTTATCAATGGTTCACTGCCAAAGTGAACCCAGCTGTACTCTTGGTGCTGTGCTGTTTAACATATTTGTTCTAGATTTGTATGGCAGAAGAGGGAAATGCTTGCAAAATATGCAGCTGACTGCTGTGTGATATGTTGTAGAAAATTTGGAGGACATAATCAGAATTCACAAGGAACGTGGTCGATAATAGAAATACTCAAAAAAAAAAAGGCAAAAAAAAAAAAAAAGCAAGACGATGAGATTTTGTCACAACACTTCTACTCTTCAGGATCTTTTAAGTTCTGTCCCTCAAGCAGGAATACTCAAGTGGACAAACACAAATTGAAGAGGTTCCAACTTTGTAGCAGCTCTCCAGAAAAGCCATCTGAGTCACAAGCTGAACACAAGTTAACAACTACAAAGAACAAACTGAAGAGACCACTGTTTAGTCTGAAGAAGAGCTTGAGAGAGTAAAGGGCTAAATATAAAGAAGGAGGAAATAAGCCATCTCCCATATCCACATTATCCAGGGCAAACAGTAATGGACTTAGATTTACAGCACATGATATTTACACTGGATGTCAAGAAAAAGAGTTGTGTTGAATAATCTTTTTTTCTACAGATCTATATAAGTATATAAGCAAAGTCCCCTATTTATCTTGTAACAGTTTTCTCTTTACGGCCCCATACAAAGACCTACCACGGGGTTTTTTTGTTTGCTTTTAATCTAGACAGTGCCTTACTTTTCTGCCAGTCTTATGACAAAACTGTACAACCACAGATGAAGTCACAGAAAGCAGTCAAGGCAAATTTCTCTAACAGATATAGATGAGTATAGCTTATTAAAAATTGTTATAAATATTCCAAAGTATATGCAACAAAATAAGGATGTGTTTATTCAAAATTTCTTTTATTCTGAAGCTTCAGCTAGATTCACTGGACCAAATACCACTTCAAAATTCATGTGGACAGCTCCTTATAGGCTCTACATGTGAGCTCACTTCCATGAAAAAGTGTCCTTGTGTATAATTAATTATACCTATTACAAGGAAAGTACAATTGCTTTAAAAATGCACAAGAAATAATCCAACAGACTGATTTTTCATTAAATGTGTCAGGATATAACCAGCCAACAAAACATCTTTCTGAAAATGTATAAAGTTCTAAACAAAATGATCCTCCATTCTAGCTGCACTATGCAGACATTC
>JAVHNF010027575.1:0-11914 GCA_034783455.1 Micropsitta finschii | reverse complement strand
TGAGAGGAGTTAGCCTGTAAAACAGTACAGTGCATCAGCAGCAAAAGAGGGAACCATGAGGAGGTGCAAACAACAGAACATTCTAGCAACAGTTTGGAGATTCTCTGCTTCCTTAAAGCCCTTGTAACAGCAACACCTCTTGGCCACTAAAAGCTGAAATTAACTGTTGTTTGGGTCCGGCATGTGCTTTACGGACCTAAATGTTCCATCCCTTATTGAAACTACAGTTATCCCACAAAATTTGGATCTTGTTGCAGATCAAACCCAAGACTCATCTTTCCAAGACATTAGCTGGATGTACAGCGATTCCCTGAGTCCCTCAAATCACCCACTGATTTCAACAGGCTGTTGCCACGGAAGCTGTACAATGCAATTATTTTGGGGAGGGGGAGTGTTGTCAAGTGTAACAGGATCACTCTCAACTAGCTGATGCTATATTAAAAAAAGAGAGAAAGAAGAAAGAAATTATGAAAGAAATAAAGAAAGGTGAAAAGGAAAGAAAGAAGAGGTGAGAGAACCAAAGCATTGCTGTCCAGCCAAACACCAGTGGGTTTCTCTACACACAGTCTTGACAAATTGTATTTCTAGTATTTAATGAGAGTTCAATCAGAACTCAGAAATATAACTCTGTATATTGCACTTCATATTCCACAGAGTGCCAAAACTTATGTCCATACAACAAGGAAAACTTTCATCACACAACAATGCAGATGCATCTGAAGTACTCATTCCCCTGAAGGACCTGAGAAGCCATGCGTCTATTTAAAACACCCTTTGAGAACTGGTAATACCTTTAAAACCAGAATAAACTTTCACACACTGTACACATTGTACTTCACGAAGTACTACTGCTGTAACATGTTATAAAGAGGAGGAGAAGAATGCTGCCAGGATACACGGCAGGGAAAAGCTCTCACTGGGAAATGTGGATGGCTTTCTGTGAACTCCAGCATGATTACATGACATTTATGTGATTTTACTGCTGAGTGTCAAAGCTGTGACTTCAGCAGATGTTTCCACGGTACTCCTGCACCATGAGTCACCCGGGGCTGTTCTGGTTTCGCATCATCAAGGAAAGGCTTCATTCATGCTGTATTAGGTGAATAGGGAGGGCAGCAGTTAGCTGTGCTTGGAGGAGTGCCGTCACCACGCAACGTCCTTCGTAAGGATACACTACGTTCTGATTTTTGCCATAAAGTAGCAGATAAAACATTAATTTTCTATGATGTCAATTTGTGCATTTTGGACAGATTTCTTAAAAGACCACCTTGAACTCTGCAACCACATTTTTAGTGTGTTATTTTGTGAGATGCAGTAAAATCAGTATTTTTGCAGGACAACATCATCAACCAAGCCTACTTCTTTCTCAGGCAAAATTTGACAGAAAGAGACAAAACCCCATTAGACCAGGCTCAAGACCTGTGCTTCTGTAGCCATCTTGCACCAGCACGCTTGGGGTTCTTTGGCTGGAGTACAAACAGCTAAACTTGATTTTGATTGAATTTTTCCGGATATTAAAAAAAGATTAGTTTGCCCCATGTGCCAGATTTATGGCACTCTTGGGCTGAGATTTGTGGAGCATAAGCAGAGCTACACTTGCTCTCTCTAGACATCAAAATTGGCGAGCTGGAGTCCCGGCTCTGGGAAGATCAAGGTGCTGGATCTACGATTTTGCAGCACTGTTGCACTAAGAGCTTCCCAGGGCATTTCGTTGCCGAAACGAAGTGCTTTGCTTTTGGTGCAGTGCAATGGAGAAAACTTACCTTCTCTCTTATTATTGCAACATTTTGAAGCTTTGCTGCAAAAATAACGATCGTGAACGGTATCTAGAAATACAGCTCTCACACAGGCTGCTGCTAAGAGATCTGAGCTGCTTTAAAACGGCAGGTACAAGCTGAGCTGTGGGAAGCGAGGAGGGGGTATTCTACCAGCCCTGCATTCTCCTCCCTTCCCTTTAAACCCCACCCCACCCCACCAGCAGCAAAGTCAGCCCCCTTACCTGATAATATCGTCGTTGTGCCCGAGGAAGAATTTCTGGCTGTGCTCTCTGGTGTTATAAACCACGCCGACTCCAGCCACGAAGTACACCACCTCTTTGCCTGCCGTGTAGTACAGGTTGTTGCGGCACTGGTGACCCCTGTACCCGTAAACCCACTCCAGACGGAGCTGGCATCCAGGAGCCGTCCGATCCGCCATGATAACCAATCCCCTCTCCCCCCCTCCACCCCCCAGCACACACAGAGCCGAGCGCTGCCCCTCCTTCCTTCAACTCCTTCCCCCTCCGGGGTTTCCCCCCTTTAAAACGTTAGCGATCGCTGCCCAGCGGAGCTTCAGGTGGCACTTCCCAGCGCCGAGCTTAAACGGAAAACGCATTCGCGGATCAGGTCTGCTGCTGTTGCCGCCGCTCCTCACCGCTGCGCTGCCACCATAATCTGCTGCTGCCGCTGCCCAGGGAGAGCAGCAGCCGCGGCCCCGCCGCTGCCACCCGGGTAACTTCTTAGGGGAGAGGCGAGATGGCAGAAATGCACCTTCAGGAGCAGCAGACGGGGCTTTATCTTTCCGAAGGCAAAGAAACTTCTGCGCGTCAGCACCTGCCGAAGGCTGCACCTCCCCGGTTCGCTGCAAGAGGCTTCCGGGGTGCTCTGCTTTTCAAGCTATCTACCTTTGGGTGCGAACTGAAAAACACACACAAAAGAGCCTTGCGTTTGAGTTGCACAATGCGCGTGTATTTAAAATGTAAGGGGACTACGCTGAATGGGGGAGGCACTGCTGGGAGCCGTGCTGTGGCGGTTCTGGGGACTCTAGGGTCCTCTGAGCTTTTACAGCATCAAACCTTGAGTCTTCACATGAGATGCTATTAAAAGAGAAGACTCGTACACAACATCCAGCATAGCAATACCATCCCACCTTTCCTTATCCCCCAGCAACCCCAAGCTTCCTCCTTTTGGAGTCTATAGCAACGATGTAATTAAAACAATTTTACGTTCCCATTTCTCAGTCACAAAACCACTCCAGTTTGCCATGAAGTAGCGGGGGCTTGTGCTTTTATTTAGTCATCCGTCGGAACAATATTCCCAAGGAATACACGCGTCCTTGCTTGCCTTCTGCTTTTCCTAAAGCAAGATTTGTATGGGCATCACCAGTAAAGTGCCTGTTGTTTGTGGCAAGACAGATACCACTTTATAGTATCACTCAACAAGAGACTGAACCCAGCCCTCCAGAAGCTCGGCCACAACCCCAAAGAAGAGAATGTTAAGATCAGAGGAGCAAACCCAGAGCCTCATTCACAGAGGATAAGTGCCACATGGAAGGGAAGAATGAACTACCTGGTACAAGGCTAATCCCGTTACCTTTCCCCTCACAAGACACCTCACATTCCCTGTGTGCCCAAACTGAGGAGTAGTGTGATGATACCGGCTTACATAAAGGGGTTTAGTACTGCCCGGGATACAAGCGACACAACCCGCCGTTCACGGGGTTGAAGCAAACCTTCGAATAAAACCTGTCATCACACCCAGATCAACAGCTTCCACAGGGAGTACCACCCCTCATCACCCCAGTCCCTACCGCCGCCCCTCAGCCTGGCAGCCGGATCATCCAAGCCGGGGTCGGCGGTGCTGCGGAGCAAGGACCAGCCTCAGGGCCGGGCGCTGCCCGCTCCCTCCGCACGGCAGGAACGGCAGCCTGGGCGTGTGCGAGAGGCAGGGCACTTCCATGTCCACCCTCCCTCATAGGCAAGAGGAGCCGACCCCACAACAACAGCCGCCCGTGCGCACCGGAGGCGGTGGCGCGCAGACCGGCGCTCCCTCAACTCTGTGGAGACCGCCTTTGGCTGGCGCCCGGCCCCCGCGGTGCCTCATGGGAACGCGAGTTCTGGCGGCTGTTGTTTCGCGAGGCTGCGGCCAGCGAGGACTACAATTCCCAGCGTGCCCTGCGGCTCCGAGGAGCGTGGTTGCTATGGTGACGGCCGCCTGAAGGCTCGCCCGCGGTTCTTCCCGCCCTTTCTGAGGGCGCTGAAGCGGCTCCTGAGGAGAGGGACGGAGGGGTCGGCACCGCCCGGCCCCCGGTGTTCAACGCGCTGTGTCCTGCTGCCGGAGCCGCCCTGGCTGTCACTTACCTCGGCATGTGAGTCAGTCACCTCAGTCCTCCACTGCCAGCGGCGGTCTGGGAGAGAGCGTTCGGTGTTGAATAGGAGCTCGCCCCAGCCCTTCCGTCCCCCAAGCGCGCGAGTCATACGTAAATTCACACAATAAACCCCATCTTTCTGCTTTCCTCCTTCTCAGTTGCATCCAGAATTTCTCAGAACTGAGAAAAATGAAGGTATAAAAACTTACCTGATCCTTTCCTCGAGGCCAGCTTTTTCCCTGCATTCAGCTGCTTCACCAGCAATTAACCTGGTAAATCCTAGCGGCCACGCAGCAAAACACACATCTTGGTGCAAGCCCCTCGTGTTGAACTGATTTTCCTTTGGGAATACAAGAAACCCTCGGGGCTTGTATAAAAATACCTTCTCTTCCAGTGGTCCCTCAGGAATGGAGTTGCAGAGACTTTAAACGCTGTTGTTTACTCATGCCAAAGTCAGTTCTGCATAGTGAATGCTGTTAGAAGCTGTTTAAAGTATTTCAGATTCCTAAAGGGTGTAGCACTCTCATGGGTGCCTGTGTGCCTATCTCCCACCCGTTTACATCAATAAACCTAAAACTTAGGGACTTTGAAACTTTGAGTAACATAATTGCTAAATCAACCCTCTCTTCTACCTCCTATTAGGTAACTGTTTAGAAAATATGCTTAAAATAATGAAAATGTATTTAACACTTCATGGAATCATAGAATCACAGAATAGTCAGGGTTGGAAAGGACCTTAAGATCATCCAGTTCCAACCCCCCTGCCAAGGGCACGGACACCTCACACTAAAACCATGACACCCAAAGCCTCATCCAGCCTGGCCTTGAACACTGCCAGGGGTGGAGCATTCATTATTTAACATTTACCATAAACCCCCACACCAGAGGGGAGCAGCTGGGGTTAAACCATGGCAAAACTGCTAAAAAACACTGATTTTTACCTGTTTTGAAACATAAGAACATGGAAAGTCGTTTCACCAACGAGCAGATGTGGATATCTAATAAGACTTCCAATGAATTCTGAATTCTTCATCCTTTGTTATCCCAGTATTAGTCCATGGAATAACTTCCATGTGATCTTAGCTTTATTTGAATAATTTTGTTTGTTATATTACATAATTCTCATTAAAACAATAATGCCTGTGACAAACCGGTTCTTCACTTACTCAACAAGGACAAACAAAAGCTAGTTTGAAGTCTCTGCTTGCCATCTTGCTGTGAGAAACAGTGTTTGAGTTGAACTTTGTACTTCATCCTTCAGTAAAACCTCGGCGTATTTTGTCTTATTTGTGATTCTCAGTATAGTCAAAGTGTGGATGCTGTAAATAACAGACATTGTTTTACTGTAAATACATCCCCAACGTTGGAAATAAATAATGATCATTATTGTAGCAATGAAGTACACTAGTCATGAACCAACACCCAAAAAGACCTTAAAGAAAAAAGCCTCAAACATGTGCAACCCCAAGGTCAGCTTCACTCATTTTCCTATTATCTGTACTCAAGGATCTTGTGCATTACCTTTCATGGCAAGGTTTTTTTCCCCATTAAAAACCAAACGGCATTACTGCTTTCCTATTAGGAGCCGTTATGTCGCTAAAAACGCTCCTCAATACTGCAGCCTGCCGTCCGTTGTCAGTACAACATAAATACCACACAGAAAAACCAACGCTTTAGGATATATTTCAGAACATAAATAAAGATAACAACTGGCAATAGCACCGCCATTTTTCCTCCTCACTGGGACAAGGACTCCGTTAGCCTAGCCTGGAACATATATTCCACAATGTTTACTTCTTGTTTTAAATATAAAAACAAAGTAATAGAGCATCTTGTATGAGCAACACTTAAATGACAGCTCCCACACACTGGGTTTTTTGAGGGGTTTGGGGTTATTCGTGGTTATTTTGCTGCTGTTGTTTTGTTATCTTGTTTGGTTTAAAGCATGTCTTCTACAGAAGATGCCAAAAAGCACTGCATCTCAAATTAACTCCAATCCCCGGTGATATATCCTGCCCACTCTATACATATGCAAGCGCTGTGATTAACAATGAACACTGAGATTTACCCCCACCTCAGAAACATCTGTGTTGTTTTACCTCTTTGTTACACAAAATACCACTTATAACTCATATTTTAATGGATGAATGTACAGCAGATGCACAGAGATGGCATATTAATTGGCATTTCCTATTTTGTACCTCTTATTTGATCTGTAATTATGTAAAATCTGTAAGAACTTGGGGGCAGGGATCAGAAGCAGGAACAGTGATCTAGTTCTGCTTGTCTGTTGCCTGGCATTACATTAATCCAATCCTGACTGATGCCTCTCAGTGGTTTTTACTATCTAAGTACAAAATAATAACAGGGGAATTGGCTCTAAGCTTTTAGTCCTTGTGGGTGGAGATACTGATTTGCATTGATGAAATGCTAGGGTCTGGCCAGAAATAGTGTTAGGGAAATGAGGGGAAAGAAAAAAATTGAGTCTTCTCCATCCTCAGATGCAAAGCATTTGTAAAAGATTAGATGTACAGTGTTCTTTCAAACCCCAGCCTGGGCAGGGTCCTTCTGACCAGCCCTAATACATTTGTTTTGCTGTATGTCTGAGTGCAGTCCAGGACTGCCATGGGCAGCAGAATGATAAAACCCTTAGTCCTGGTCTCCTGTGCTCATCCCTGCTCAGAGTCTGGAGGTTCAGAGTCACAGCATGGAGCCAGCCTCTGAAGCAGCCTGGTTGACCCCACAGAGCCTCTGCATTGCAACGCAACCTCCTGCCCTAAGGGTACCCCAGACCCAACAGGAGACCTCATCTCCAACAGGTTATTCCTGCCTTTTTCCAGACACACATGGGGCTCTTTCTGTCATCTTTTCATGGAATTACAGTGATCAGCTTAAACTTACTACCACCACAGCAGAGATCTTGATCTTCCCACAGAAATTTATGACTTTTTCTGCCACAGCAAGGGTGGTGGTGGTCCTTGCCTTTCCGTATGCTGGCTGCCATGCTTGACTCAGCTTCCTTCCTATGATGATTCACCCGAGACACATATAATCTTGCCACAAGTTTACATAACTCCTTTAAAATCTTACTTTTCCAAATTAAGAGAATTTTTGTCCAAGCTCTTAAATCTCTTGAATGCAAAATATGGTACACTAATATAATAATACAATAAATACACTTGGTATTGGCCACAGCGGATCTGATGCAGCTCAGCATTGCTTTGCACAGAGTGACCTCTCATGGATAACACTTGCACTGTCAACAAGGGGAATACTTTTCTCAGCTGGGTGTGCGAGTAGAGGAATAGTAGTATTAATAACAAACTAGGGGCAAAATTCATATTGGGACCAGATAATTTCTATTATTACAAGACAATGAACCACAACATCTCATCTAAGATTATTCTGCACAATGCATTAGCTTGGTACACAGAGTAAATGATACTTCAAACATAGGACAACACAAGTAATTGAACTGTAGGTGTGATGCTCACCATCACCAGGCTAATCAGCATGCAGAGCTTCGGAAGCAAGGGAGGATTCATTACACACTTAGGCACAAAATCCCTCATTTCATACTTCATGGACCAGGTCAGTATTCTATTACCAAGCAGACCATTCCAGGTCTCCTGCTGCTCTGCCGTGGGCCCCTGCTGCAGGTGGCTCAGCACAGGCAGCTCCCTGTGCATGCTGCGTGTGCTGCATTATGACACACTGCAGATGTGACCACGTGGGCTTGCCGGAGCAGCTCTGATGCCTCGCTACACAGAGTCACACACCCCCAACTCATCCACATCCGCTTCCATAGCATTCACACATCCTAAAAGACATCTCACCCCGATGGCTGTTGTCAGAATGCACAGCAACAAGGGGTACAAGATGAATTACAAGTAAACCCCATAAAACCTATGCTCTTTGCATTTAATTGCTCCATGTTGTAATACATTTCTCTTCATTCTGACTGGTTGTCCTGCCTTCTGCAGCATTTCCAGTACTGCACTGTGGGTTTGCTTTATGCCTCACCTGATTTGTACCATAATCTCGTTTAAAATCCTTTGAAACACAATCCAGTGCTCTATCAGAACCAGAATATTCAGCAATTCAGCTGTCACAAAGATAGAGAAAAATGCTTGACAACAGGGAATAAATTACATCCAGCAGTAAGGAAGGAATAAATTAGTCTCATGTGCTGAATACTGACTTCTTAACTCGGCCCTGCACACCTGTAGCTGTGGGGACAGTTCTGATCTCAATGCATTGAGAACACAGTGCTTTCTTACCTCAGCTGTGCTCTGCTTGGCCTCAGAACACACCTTCTCCATAGCAGGACACAGAGAAACAAGCCAAATTCTTCCACTTATGCTGGCAAGATCTCCCATTCCTCCCTTTGTCAGGATGTGGCCTCGATTGCTTGGTCCACAGGTAGAGCTGTAGTGTCAAAGAGCTGAATTCTGCTTTTCCCACTAACTTAATTCTTAACATTGTCAGTCATTTAGCACAACCTGATTTTCTGAAGTGTTTTTTCTTAATGGAAAGGACTAACGTTTGTCCAAAATCATTGTGATTTAAGTTTCTATATTTATTCAGATTAGTTAAGGTAGAAACAAACCCTGAATATCCACCAAAAAGAGCAAAACTGTATTATACCTACAAGTTATGTATTACAAAAGTATATTCTTAAAGACCCTCCATAATTAAAATCCATTCTCTGGGAACTCGATCATAAAAACCAGAACAACAAGAAGTGAAACCCCATCTAAACCAGTATTTCACCAGAATAGAGATTTTTCATACTTTACCATTGATCTTCCTCCTGCAGAGTGCAACCCTACAATGGAACATATTCTCTATGCAGAACAGATGGATTAACAGATTATTTGCATCAATCTAAGAGAAAACCCTCCCACTCAACACATGCTTAATTCCTTTGGCTAATGAGTTTTGGATTCTTTCCTCTCGTTGTGCTTTATTTGTCTAGGTATGGAAAGGCCCCTTCAGGTGCAGCGCTCTGGTAGTTTCCCTCAGTTTAGAACACACAATCCAAGGCCTCCTGCCAAGACAAAAAAGACAGCCTGACCTGAGCAGAGGATGACTTCTCTTTTTCATAACAATGATGGCAACATAGCTGAAAAGTGGTTGCCTTTCATTAGTTTTCTTTGAAACTGTTAAGGTTCAACTTCTCTCCTATGTATCTCCAGAGAAAATATAAACAACTTAAATATGGGTTACCTTCCAAAACCAGCCAACAAAGGAAGCTGAAACGTAGTGTAAAACTGTCCTACAAGCCCTCATTCTTCACTGTGGTAACCAGGAGGAACACAGCGTTTCTTCTTCTGGGAGGTCTAAGCACATTTAGTGGTGCAATTCAAAGCAACACAGTACCTCCGCAAGAGCTAACACCGGTGGCACTGATCACCTGCTCCAGTTCCAGTCCTGCTCCCATCCTCCAGAGTCTTTCTTCCTCCCCTGGTACTTTCCAGCAGATCCTTCACATAACCCAAGGGAAATTCGGATTCCCCCACTCCTCCCGCTGAAACAAGCACACCCCTGAGTGAGTGTGCGCGCTGACCTGACTCTCCTGACCTGGCTCAATCAGAGGAAGTTCCTCCTGACCCACCAATCTCTGCATGAAAACCACACCCTTACACGCCAAAGGGGAAAACAGGGAAGGCTCATTAGAGTTCACCCCTGGTCCTCAGCAACCTAGAGTCAGTTCCTAAGCAGAAGGGGTTTTAATCAAGTCATTTTTGGGAATAACTTGCGGTGAGAGGCAAGACAAACAAGAACAACTCTGAAGGCATGTTCTACCAAGACATTACACAATTAAACACGAGGTAACCAAGTTCAATCTGTTAAACTGCATGTTGTAATAAGTTGAAGTGACAAATATGGTAAGGCATCAACATCTTGGGGTGCTTTAATCAACCAAGAAGAATGTTTCATTTTCTCTTCTACTATTAAACCTCCGCTTTTTCTATTGTATTAAACTTCACATTCACAAGACTAATGGTGTTTTCCTACATATTACTAATAACTAGACTGGAGCAGGGTAATATTATAGGAGTAAAAACTCATGTGCATGAATTGGTCGATATCCTTAACCTTTGGAAAACAAGAAAACACAGCATAGTCCATGAAAAGTATCAAGACACGGCCACATGCTCAGGAAGACATCACTTGGAAACACATTAGTTTGTGGTTTATCTGTTTTCCAGCTATAATTATATTTGAGTGTATTTTAATAATGGTAAGAAATTAAACACCAGGTTCCTTACATTAGTTTTGCAACTCCTAATGCGCATTAGGGCTTCCTGAGGCTATTCCTTTTAGTTGACTCCCTAGATCACATCCAAGGTAAAGATAATTCTGGAAAGATGCTGGGTTTTGAAATGCTGACAACCCTGAGGAACTGGTGAGCTTTGGAATCACCATTGCTGTGTTAAACACACGTCACCACCAGAGTGCAGTTGAAGCTGTCCCTTATGGGAGTTATGTCTAATAACTGACATAAAAACCCACTGAGATTAAACTGGGCAGGACAACAAGTCCTTGGTAAATTACGGAGTTTGCAGGAGGTGAAGGGAGAGGGGAGGGAAAAAACAGCAGGAAGAGAGAAAACAACCATTTCAGTATGAACTTCAGCACACACAAAAGGAATCACATTTGAAGACATCAGTTTCAGTGCACAGGAGAGATGACATTTTAAAATAACTTTATTTTTGATCCTCTTTCAAAATCATGATTTAACATCGTCAGAAACGAAATAAGAAACTTAACCAGCATATTTAGTTTTAAAAGCATTTAATGACATCGCATATATTTAACAGATAGGGTAAAAGTCTAGAGGTACAGTTCGATACAACTGAAAGCCAGTTCCAGTACTACTCTCGACTACAGGCCCAGTCATTGAAAGTTCATTCCTATTAAATGTAATTTCTGATTGTGCAGTAAGATGAAAATCTTTTCATTACAATAGTTACAGTGACAGAGAAATGCACACTATGTATCAAATAGCAAGTAATGTAGCAAAATTATAACACACAGTGCTGCAGCTGACAAGCAAGTAACCATTTGAGTAACATTACTTTTCCAGTAAATGCTTCAGTTTCACTTTTACACTTATCGATGATGTTTTAAGGGTTTATTATACATCTAGTCTTATTATACTTTGTACTAGAATTATCTGAAACATACAATATAATGTATTTCAGCAAAAAAAAAAGAAAAAAAAAAGAATTGGAAATTACAGATTATTTAAAACGGTATCAGCCTGCTCATGTGTCTTGTACACCAACATTCTCATCTGTCGTACTTGATGCAGAAAAGCTTCAGGTTGTGTTAATAACCAACACCAGGGTAGAAATGGTTTGTAAGTTAATGCAAACCCGCACTCTGTTACGGCAAAGGTAATACACTATCATTTTAATAAAGGCTAGAATTGGAATGGGAGGCTCCACTAGTCAAGACTCAGCATAACAACCTTAGATGGGAGTGAACGCATTTGAGAGTTTGTACATTGGGCTTTGATGTGCACAGTAGATTCGAAAGCACCGCTGCCTTGCATTCCAATAGCACTAGGAGTGGGTTATTTTCCAAGACAGCCTCACAAAATTGAGGAACAGTTTAAATATTAAGATCTACTCTACATTAACTTCATTTAAAAAAAAAAAACAAAAACAAAACAAAAACAACCCCCCCCAAACAACCCCCCCAAACCTGGTCCTCGCTCTCCTGCAGAAGCTGCCCAATGCACCTCATACGTTTGGAACTTTAGATTCTGGGTGTTATT
>JAVHNF010027573.1:0-15550 GCA_034783455.1 Micropsitta finschii | reverse complement strand
CTCCACGCAGGATGGCCTCCCTCCCGCACCGGCGGTTCCTGGAAATATGCAGCCAGAGGAGGGAGATAGGGAAGAAAAGGGTTTTTAAAGAATTATTATTATTATTGTAGTTCCTCAGGCAGGAAAACATCCCCCCTGGTTAAAGGCCGCCAGCCCCCAGCTCAGATCTTTGTTCCCACCATAGTGGCTAAGCCAAAGTATTGGCATGCTTCATAACCACGTCCTTCTATCAAGTATGGACTAAGAACAATCTCCATTAGCTGACAGGCAGGCAGGGTGATAAATGCCCCCGACGAAGGGGAAGGAATTGCGTAAAATAAAGAAGCATGTTCCAACAAGTCTTGTCAAAATTGTATTGATTTAATCATCTGCAGAAATACACATTCTGGGTTACTGTAGCGTGCACCGTGGGTGCAGTTTAGAGCTGCAACCACTCCACGCGCTCGCTTGTTGGGTCCGAAGGTGACGGAGTGCAAGACAAACTGCCTTCTAATTCTTTTTTTTTTTTAATGCTGTATCACAAAGGGCTATTAATCCTTTTTTAGCTTTATTTAGGACTTAACAGCAAGCCAAGTAGCCATAGGTAGGCCATGCTGTTTATGTACGCATTCCAGAGGTGGGAAGGGGGAGGTAATTATTTACCAGCTTGGGGAGGCAGGGAGTTGAGCTGGCGGCTCCACGGCGGTCAGCACAGGGGTGAGGAGGGGACCACCGCAGCTGCGAAACAGACAACACCCCATCACCCCCACCAAAAAGTGGGAGCTCCTTCCCAAGCTGCGGAGGAGGAGGATGTGACTACCAATTCCTGGCTCCTGGTCAAATCCCTCCCGGTATAAATCATCCGATTAGATATCCTTATGATTTCAGAGCTGCCAATATTCTGGGGCCGTTTCAGCCCGAGAATTAAAAATGACACCAGGTGACAGCAGGGTTGTACATGGCTCGGATCCAATTCATTTTCCACTTTGCAGGCCCAGGGAATCGAAGTTGAAGGGAGGACTTTGAGGCCCGGCCGGCCGCTGGGGTGGGCTGGAGGGGCAGGGGGAAGTGTGGTGAAGAATGAAGCCATTGTGATCCCCTCTCCACACGGAGCTGCCGGCCCGGTGGCTCTGCAGGGATCACTGCCCCTGCGGCATGGTCACTCTCATGCTGCCGGCCCCGACTGGCAAATCAGCCACTCGCCCGCATGGTCTGGGCACTAATGGAGTCTCCTACTACAGGGGCAGCCTAGGAGGGAGAAGTACTCCGTGGTAGGAACAGGTGAATGTGTGCTACTGACATCGTTTGTGATTCAAAGTGTTCTACAGTGTCAGGAAAACATTTTCCCCCATTAAACAAACAATCTGCCAGACAGTTTCAGGCTCTGTCACTCCCCGTCAGTCTCCTCAGCACAGTTTGGCAGGTTCCGGCATACTCCCTCCACTTTGATCTTGCAAAAAGAAGCCTAGCACTGAAGGAGGGGAGGTGGCCATCCCTGGGAGATGACAACCCTTCACTTGCCATGGTCAGCATGAAGCCAGAGGGATGTTCTAGCAAGCAGGATGGATGTGGACTGCGCTGGATCCCTGGAGCAATACCTAGCCCATGGAAAAGCCAAACCAGCAAGCCCAAGGCAGTGGAACACAGAGAAAAGGGCTGGCTACCAATACAAGGTGGCCCTCCTTGTGCCTCAGGGTTGACAAGGCTGCAGCAGCAGGAGCACAGGTCCTAATCCCAGCTCTGGCACTTCCTTGATACATGACCCCACACTGCTGCCAGCGTTTCCATGCCCGATCTCTGTAGACTATTCAGGGCAAGCACTGGCACACGCTTGTGTTTGCCCAAGGTCTGGCACAGCAGAGCCCTGCTCCCGTGTCCACAGTTTGGCTGCGGGCAATGCCGCAGCAGTGTCCACAGGAGGCACTGCCTCCAGGCAATACCTGTGCCCAGGGCCAGGCAGGGCAGCACAATGGTAAGTATCCTTTGAGGGGACACAGCATGTCATGCCCAAGAGGGCTTGTCCTCTGCAAAGGGATGTTGATGCAGCAGATGAAGTGGTTTTTCTGCAAGGACACAGCAGCCTTTCAAAAGGTAGCAAATGCTTTCTCCGAGTTATTCAGTTACACGTTCCAAACTCCTGAACTACACAAATCTCCTGAGAAAATGCAAGTCAGTCAGAGAGGAATCTTGGAGCCACTTCAAACGTTTTGCCAATAATTCATGCAATGAGATTAAAAAAGCCATTTCTTCCTTTGCCAAGTACACAGAGACCAGAGTGTTCTCTATTGTGTAGGAACATCACAGCATGCAGCATTTGACAAGGAAAGGTCACCGGGGAGGGGCCACGACTCCTTTTTTAAGAGGCTGCTACCAGTGTTCTTTGGAAAAACTGGTTTTACTCTGTAGCAAAAGCCATAATTGAATGCCCAGCTAACTGGGCTGAAATACCTGCCTGTGCTTTCTTCTAAAGAGACTCTGTTGGAGGGTTTTCTGCTCTCTATCTGACCTGGGCCCGATCTTCCAGTGGCGTAAATCAGCAGACACACATTGATTTATCTTGCCTGAGTACTTTAGTGCTCTACTCCACACTGCAGCATGGGCAAGATACCAGGCAGCAGAAATAAGCTGAGAGCAGAGGTTCAGACTCAAAGGAGTCTCAGGGCACAATGTGCCTGATTTCCCCAGACTTCCAGGGACATACAGCATCTTTTCCAAGGGAGTAATAAAGCTACTGGAAACTAGCCCTTAGTCAGATGAGACAGTAAGAGGAAAAACAGCCATTCGGAGCCACAAGCAAATAACCATAAATCGTGTGATGCTTCCCAAACTGCTTCTTCACCCACACTGACCAGTGGGTGAGGAACAAATTCCAGCCACAGTTGATCATCTAATATGTGTATCACTTTCCTCATTCTCTAGCACAACAGTTGTGTCCCCACAAGAATCCAGCCACGGCAAACAGACAGGCTGCTACAAGGCGCAGTGTGGAGAACTTCTCTGGAAACACACCACAAACCTCCAAACACAGTCTGTTGAATCCAGTGTCAAGTTTATGGGATGGGATAGGAGACTTCAAAACACCACTGGAAATCTTTGCCAAAACACCACTGTGGTGTAAGGGTAGCTCCTGAGACAACACAACAGAAACATGGATCCAAAATCCCCTCTCACTGTAACAAAAATGGAGCCATTTCATCATGACTGATTTCATTGTGTCATTATCAATTTGTCCCATGTAAAGTGAGAGATGACCCTCAGCCCCAGGAGATTTAGAAAACACTACAGGAGTGTGAGGAGCATATCAGGGGCCTCTGAAAATACCACTAGAAGCTGTCTAGCTGTCTAGCAGAAATCCCATGGCAATCACAGACCATCCTTGCAGTGAGACTCAACAGCAGGACAAAGCCAGGCGGCTGAGCTATTAGAGGATCCATGGAAGTAAGAATGCAGGAAATACCAGGTTGTCCAGCCAGTGGTCTGCCTAAGCCCATAACCTGTCTCCAACAGTGACAGTAATTCAGAAAAACCCCCAAACTGTGCAAGAGGTAATTACACAACAAGGTACAAGAAACAAGATTTTCATGCAACTTCCTCCCAATCACTGTCAGTTTCCAGCTGGCTCCTCTGCAGAGCAAATCCCACCCCAGACTTGACTGTACCTTTATAAACCAGGATTTCCTTGTGATCCACCTGAAACAGCCCATCTCTTTCTGTATCCTTCCAAGATCACAGCCTCATCAAAGTGTTGTGCTGCGGAGTTTCATCACTAACAGTGCACTGGGTTGAAATAAAAAGCAAAAGAAGTATTTTTTCTACCAGTGCTGAGTTACTGCTAATTCAATTTCAGTGGCTGCCAATCATTGATTTCTAGAGAGGTCCATGAAAGGCTACTTGTTTTGTTACCAAGCAGACAGAAGGCATTCTAGTAGTTGTTAAATAGTTTCTAGGAAATGGCAGGAGAACTAGAAAACTCTATAGCAATAGCAAGATGACTTCCATTTGTGTGTGTCTAGAGGGAGAGCCCAGTGACTCCGGTTGACAGTACGACCCCTGGCATGAAGCCTGTTTGCTTCATAGCTGTGAACACAATTAACTGATGGAATTTGGTCTGACTTGTAAACCTAATGAGCTGGGCTGATACAGGGATGCCAGTAAATCCCATCAACTTCTCTCATAGTTACTAAACAGCTAATTCTTCACCTGAATCAGCACAGGTTACACAAGTGCTGTTTGCACCACTGTCCGAGCACACTGCCCACAGCAGCTCACACTGTTTTATCTTGGGACATTATGGAAACACACAATGGAAATACCATAGGGGGCAGCTGAGATTCCTGGGAGACAAAAATAGACCCACCATTAAAAAATAAAATTTTCACCTTTGTGGAGAACTTTTTCAATATGCCTTGCAATGAAAAAAGACATTACAGGACCATTCATAAAAACTGCAATGCAACATCCCCTTTCTAAAGGTCACTGGTGGCAAAGTCCACCACGAAGCCAATGAAGTTTTGATGTTTATGGCATTTTCTGGTCTCTGATGGCCAGCAAATTCCAAAGATAAAACACACCAGAAGTCCTGTTTCATAGCAAAATAAAAAAATCACAGCCCTAGTTTGTGACATGCTACAAAAGAGCAAAGGGATCAGACCTGGTTTAGAGATTATGAAGTGATAAAAGAATGAGAAAAGCCTATGGAAATACCAAGAGTCCAATTTACTTTGCATCTGTGGACAACAGCTTGGCAGCTCCAGCAGGCTGTGGGACCTGCAGCACACAGGGAAGGACTTGCAGAACTCTTGGAAGATACCATTTATTATTCAGCTGGAAACACAGTTAACGCCAGTGGGATTTGATCTCCCTCATAAATGTGAACAATTTTTACTTAGAGCAGTCAAGTGACCACCAGGGCTCCTTCAGCCTGTGGGACTACAGAGTACAGTTTTAAGCAGTTTTATTAACTTTAGTTTAAATCACTTCCAGTGCTGATCCCCCTAAAGATCAAAGCTGTTCCATCATTTATACCTGGCAGGCAGTAAAATCCTTACGTAAATCTGTAAGTCTCCTTGTTAAGTTTAACATTCATCACTTAACACCACTTAGCAGCCAGCCAGGGAAGAGTGTACCTGCCAGGCCCAGCCGGTCCCACCTGCAGCTTTGCAGCTGGAATCCAAGGCTATGTAAAAGGAGTCAAAGGCTTCATCCAATAACTGCTCCTCCAAAAGATGCACAGGGGAGATGGCCCTTGGAGAGCACATCTCTGCTCCCCATTTCATCTGTGCCCCCACTGTAACTATGTCTGAATTCCTTAAGTTACTAGGAAATCTCAGAGAGCAGCAGAAAACATTCTGTGCCTAATGAGGCCTTCTTGGACCACAGTGTCATCAGACACTACCATGTCCTGCTAATGAGCTTCTCTCTGTGCAGTGTGGAGCTGCACTGAACTGAACTCTCCCCATAGGACGACACGCCATGAACTGGCAGATTAAACTTTCCACTGGACCAGGGACAGTTGCAAGGCACTGGGATGGCATCCAACTTCAGCTAAGCAGAGTAGGGATTGAGAACATGAATTTATAACCAGCAACCACCAATGAGGCGTAGGGAGCCATGTGTACAGCATACACTTGGGGAAGAAGACTGGGGACTAGAGAAAAGCTGATTCCACCTAATGTAGGGCAGGCAGGACACAGAAGGACCATATTCATCCACTAGAAAACAATACAGGAAAATACAGAGGAAGGACCATCATGCCTTTAAGGAAAAAAAAATAATAAATAGGAGCAAAAAGGACAGAAAATGGATTTGTCCAACTAATATTTGAAAGCAATGATTTCCCTCCTTGGGTTTAAAAAATACATCCTATGCAGACAAGGATGTTTAGAAGGAGATCCAGCAGCCCCAAGCAGGGGCAGTAGTAGCAAAAAGGCAAATGGCCCATCCCTAAGAGATGACAAGTCTGGAATGCAAACTATAACAGAGGAAGCAACAAAAGACAAGGATATTTAGATAGCGTAGTAGCAAGAACTACACAAGTTAACAAGAGAAAAACTAAAGATGGAGAGATGGATACCATCCAGAAGAAAACTGCAACTACCCAACACAACTGTTTCTGTTCCCCTTTGACTGGTACAGGTGCAGAGCCTCTGCTATGTGATGTGCCAAACCATTTATTTGCGAAACACTTTTTCCTGAAGTTTCCTCCTCTTTTTATTTCTCCCTTTCCCCCTCCTTCTTGTCTCCCACTCCCCCCTCCTCCCTCCAGGCAGAGATATGTTTCTCTCAGCTGCTTCTGTGCCTGTGACTTTACTGCATGGGGGAAGTCAGTCCGGAAGGTCACCTCTTTCATCAAGTATTCTATTTGCATCCAAAATTGTATGTACATGAAAAATGTGGTCGTGTGTTGCACCTAGCTGCAGACGCAGATGAAATTCTGTGGAAAGCCTGATGCACACTAACCTTTGCAGATGGTGCAGCTATTGCTGAAAAATGGATTGCTTAATAAAGCATATCATCCGACATATTTGCTGCTTGGCTAGCCAAATAGAAGTTGTTTTTTGCACAAATTTCCTTGTCAAATTTGTCAATGTTCATGTCATTTTTGCTTTAGGTCACAGAGCAAGGTGCAAATTCTTGGCATCTTTACTAGTTGCAAGCCAATTTCGGCTATTTCTAACAATGAAGTGAATTTCTCTGAGGATAAGACACTCACTTTATGGGGAGGAAAGGAAAACAGCAGGAAGTGGATAATTTTTTTTTTCTAGGGTTTCTTTTTTTGTTCTTGCATTCTCCCTTGTCTTTTTTTTCTCTTTCTTTCTGAGCGATAACATTTGCACTCATTTATGGACCTTGTTAATTCATAGCAGAGAGAAAGGTCTTTTAGCCTATTAAATCATTTACTTAGTTTGACTATTTGGTGCAAGACGCACACAGATTTTTTGCATTGGTGCACACAAAATTTATCCCTTTGTGCAGGAAAACTTTCAAGAGAATAAAAGATCCATTCCTTTGGTATTCTCAGATGTGGAAGGCATCAGATTCTCCCCTTCCAACCATCTGCCAGTAATTTTTTTAAGCCTCACAACCTCTTACACTAAAAGCACCTAATGTATTTGTTTCGTTTGTTTCTCTACCTGCTCTATATCCTTTGGCTTTGCCTATAGACACATCACATTCACTGCTCAGAGGCACGTTTTTCTAGCCTATTCCCTTCCACCTGGGTTTCAGACCTTCTTTCTACATGGTCACTCCCCAGACATAGTCATAGCAAGCAGCTCTACTCAGATGCAAAAGTGAAAACTGCCATTACCATGTTTGCTAAGGTAACAACCTTGGCTGGGGGAGCATTTAAAAATGCAGTATGCTTTTACTGCACTGCCGTAAGAAAACAGTACCAACCCCTGGCACTGGGGTGCAGTACATCAAGAAGGCTACAGGGAACATGGGCAGCTCATGTAACCAAATACACTGCATGTGTGAAAGGGCTGGATCCCCATTCAACCCTTTCTTCACTTCATGGCCAAGTCTCATCAAAGGAAAGAGAGCACTCCTGGGCCACAATGGCCCCTCACAAGACCAAACCCTACTCCTTCCATGGTGTTGCAGGCAGTGCTAGCAGCATGCACTTTGGGGTACGGAGCTCCACATCCAGCCATCTATCCCAGTATACCACAGTTTTTTCAGTCCTCCTCAAAGAGAGGTGCAATTTAAGTGTCATGCAGGGCATTTATTTTGCATTTCCCTTTTTGTTCAGTACCTCAATAGACAGTGCATTTTCCGTTTACTAGTAACAGATGCATTCCTCTCTGGGCTGTGCCATATTCCTGCAGCAATCACATTTCTCTTTGGAGGATTCATTTCTCCCTGAATTCCCACCTCATACAAAGTCCTTTATCAAGCATAACCTTTTCCAAAGATGCACCAGTTGCTAAGTGCATCCTCCAGTGATCTATTCCTATAAAGGAGGACTTTGCTGCAGGACACAGGCATTTGACACAATCCCATTTGCCTCCCAGATAGGCTGCCCCTTCAGAAAGTGCATTATTCTGCAAGGAACATTTTGTTTACAAGGTTTATTTTGTTAGCAGGTGTATTCCCACTAGTAAGTTTTCCACTGCACCATTTTTTTTTAAAGGTCTTGTTTGGTAGCCAGATAGCCGAGACTGCCTGTGATAAAGCCAGCACAAGTGATTAATAGCAAAGTCTCTGCCATTTTATTATTAATAGCAGTGTGTTGACTCAATTAAATCCAGCCTGCTTTTTTTGGCAGGCCTTTGCAATTATACATATCATTATGGGCTGCAGCCCAAATGCATCCTGGGAGTAGACCAGAACTCCACATTAACTTTTTCTGGCTCTCTCTTTGCAGGTTGGCCACTGTAACATGTGGGCTATAACCAATCCAGGCTGCTTCAGGGATGGCAGAATAGAGAAAGAAGGACAAATGGCAGTGGTGAGGATCACACCTAGAAAGGGCATGCTCCCCCACAGCCATAAAGAGCCTGGCAGGCACATCCTGGATCCACCCCTCCACACTGAACCCCATAAACACTATGTGAAGTGGCTGGACAGTACCTGTTACCAGCAGTGGTGATTCTCCAGCACACTGAGGGGAGTGTTCAGTAATCCCTTCCAAAACGGACTTGCAGGCAGCTTGGCCTGGCTTGAAGAGGCACTGAACTGAGGTTCAGGCCTTTATTTTGACACAGACTCTGGCAACTCGTGTTTCATGGTGGCAAGAGACTCATCTGCCAGTAAAGCTGGAACACCCCAACTCAAAGTATCCCAAAGCACGCTGCAAGCATACTCTAGTGTTGGACACACTGCCCCTACCTTTCGAAACATCCCAACTAGTCTGTTGGGAAAAACCAGTCATGGGCTAAGGCATAAGACTAGGGCAGAGCCAAATTAAGTTCTCAGCACTGATATGGACTCTTTGTGTCATTGCAGGTGAGTCTTTTATTTGTACAAAGTCCTGTGGAATTTTCTGTACCCTCCAAACTCAAGAGATCCATGAGTCATTTAAATCACTTGTTATTTGGGAGCACTAAGCTTGGGTTCCTAAATGGTCAATGGGGAGATGCAGAGACAAGGATAGGTTACCTTACCTTGGGTTTTGAAGGAAGACAGATTCTGGGGATCCTGGACAGGTGGTGAAGTGAAGCACTTGTAGTTTTCTCACAGCCTTTTGTGACAGCACATCCATAAAATGATGTCCTGTTAATCATGAGAAAAAGCTCTTTTTGGTCATAAAGCTCAACAGACCTCTATATACAGCATTTAGCACAGTGAGAATCTGATCCAAGTTCTAGGCCTTGCCATCACCCAGGTAACAGATCTTAGCCATAAAGTGCTGGAGGAACAGTCAGGTCTGCCACCTTGCAAAAGCAGCATACATTGCCCTGCAGCACTGACCCATCATTGTCCTTTGCAGACTGGGTGGGCTTCAGCTTCCTGCAACCTGCTAACCAGAGCTGGCAACTGCAGTCCTATCCTCTAGCATGCATGCAATCCATGATACCTCTCACTATGAATGCTGGATTTTAATTCCCAAGCCCACTGCTCTCTACAGCTGCAGATCTGGATTCTATTCTCCAGTGGAGCCTGGAAACATCCCACATTCTTGTAGGTACACAGGGCTCTTCCTGCAACATTAGAGGAGACTCCACCTGCCACAGCTGAAGCCTCACAAAAACCAGCAGATCCCATTTCCCATTACCTCAATACAGGGAGCATTGCAGCTGAAGGCTCATTGCAGCTTGTGCTACTTCATCTTCCAGAAGCCCATTAAGACAGGAGGGCACACTGTGCTTTCCATCCCAGCTTGGCCTACCTCCATCCATGTCGTCCATCTGGTTTATTTGCTGGCACCAGACAATCCACAGCTGTGGGGCTCTTGCTAATCCAGGGAGGAATTGTTTAAGTGCTTGGCCTATAATCTCCTCCCAGAGCCTGCAAAGCCTTTGTGGAAATAATTCTGCTGCCGGACAAGGGAATTCAGAGGAGCTCTGCTGTCTGTGTTCCCTTATACAGCTCTCAGCAGCTGCAGTACAGATTTTGTACCCATCCTCAGCCACTGATGAAGATAATAGCTGCAGAGTGGGACTGCAGCACTGAGTATTATAGGTGACAGACCACCTGTGTCCCACAGATCTATAGATCTAGCAGATCTGTGGAGGTCCTCAAGGGAAGTTCTCATCAGTCTGTGCAGACGCTTAGCTCCATAAGCCTCAGACAAGGAACAGTCTACTTGGCACCCACATGTGAGCTTTGCCTTGTAAAGGGGGATACACACTGCTATTTCTACAAACCCAGATGGTGAGTGGTTTCCCAACATCACCTCCCTTACTTCTTCCGTCACACAGGGTGGATTTCCCAACCTAAGGCCAAGCTTTGGAAGAAGTCTCCAAACTCTTGTCCCTCTTTCTGAGGACCAAAGCAGAGCTTGTGCACAATGAGTGCCTCCTTGAGGAACCTCAGCAACACAAGCAAATGCCACCTGTGACAACACTGAGTTCAAATACCCTCAATGTGCCTGGAAAAGACCCAGAGAGTTCTGGCAGACAGGATGGGATGGATGCACACATAGCAGCAGAAAAGAGGGGACTAGGAGGATTGATGGAGATATTCAGGGTTTTTTGTACAGCCTGTGTTTCCTCCCAGACGAAAGAGGCTGCAGATCCTTGGCTGTGGCTTACAGGAGTGACTCTCCTAGCCCACTGCTAATAAACCAGAATGGTTATTACCTCAGTAAGTCTGCTTTCCTCTGAGACTTCCTTACCCCAGGATGAGCGACCACCAGATTGGACTTGATCAGACATTTGCAAGGGCTGTTCCTGTCACTGCAGGATCAGTTAGTGGGAACTGAGCTGTTATTCCTTCTCTTATCAGTTACGGCAGGAGCTTCCTTGCCTTGTGGCTGAGGCTGCATTGTACCAATGACTCAGAACATAACTACACCATGTAAAATGTCATCCTGTGTTTGCCATTAATAAGCTCTCAATTAATAATACAAATTTCCAAGAATACCCCAAGCCTGAAACTCGGCGCTGTGCTGCCTAGCAGAGCCAATCAGGGTGCTCGCAGAGTCAAGCCACAATTAAGTAGCTTTGCTTTCTAGGGAAGATCACTCCTTGCTGCTGCAGTTGGAAAACCCCAACCCCAGCACATGTACGGACCATGCTGCCCCATATGGAATAAGAACTCCTGTGAGTTAGAGGATCCCAGGAAAGCTTTCAGACTCCAGTGAAATGGTTTTACTTTTAAATATCACCAGACCTGATTCTGCTCACTTGCAGATGTAAGTTACTCACTGAAGTACATGGGGCTGATCAGCCTCAAAAGCAGGAAGACAAGAACTGGAGCTATGTTTAGGAAGGCCACAGTCAAAATCAAATGCATCCAAAATGACAGGTACTACTGCAGTGTCAGCTGACCCCAGAGTTTTCAACACATACGCAGTGTTTCAATAATCAGTGTGTACACATGAACGGTTTCCCCTGTTCTCAGCACAAGCACACAGGAAACCACAGGCAGATTTAGGCTTGCATCAAACACACCAAACTTTCTGAAGGCAGATCTAAAAAGCATGGGGACACAGCCTAGGCCATGTGTGTGTTTCTTACACACATAAGGGCAAAGACAAGGAATGCATGGCCACCTACCCACGCCCTGCACCCTCTGCTCCCACACACGGCTAACCTTACCTGGATGAAAATACCCCTCTCTCTGGTATGCGGAAAGTATCCCCAAGGACACCCTCTCTCACAGATGCACAGAGCAAGGCATCTTTCTTATTTCTGCATCATTCATGTGACCCCTTCTCTGTGCCTACATATACAATCTCTTGCTGTCTGTACATATCTATGTCCACCACACACACCCCTCTCAGTAAAAGTAGGCATGCAGATAGACATGCTTACAAACACACACACCACCCCCAGGAGGAGCTCCAGGTATTGAGAGGTAATCCTGCCTGCTCAGAGAGACTGGTGAATGGAATAATTAATTTTCTGACAAGCATGAATATCGCACAAAGGCAGCCACCCGGATATGGTGGAACCTTTCCAGCCAATATCCATGCGATCTGGATATTTGGATTCACCCATCCCCAGATTCCGCTCTCAGCAGTGCTGACAGCAGCAAAGCTGGGCTTGCTGCTCTGATTGGGAAGGCCTCCCGGATCTGGCTGGCTGGTAGAAGACAGCTGAACTACTGTGCATAGCCTTCTCCTTACCATCAAAGACAGAGAGACCTTGCCAACTCCCATCCCTCACCTACTCCTCCCACATGAAATTAATTGCCCTCTAACTCCCACCCCCCACTCTTGTCTCTGGGGCAGGGAGAGAATTCCACAAGCAGCATCAGTCAGCTCAAACCTGACAGTCCTCCCCGGTGGAGAATTAAGATCAAGTCCATGATGTAAGGACACCAATTCTCTAGGCTACAAATAAAACTTCTATTACCCCTAATCTCCCATCCTGGCTTAAGTTAACTTGTTCTCCTCCATCTTACAAAGAAGGGTTAATATGTTTGTGGAGAGCAACTACAGATCCTCATCCTAGGGGACCAAGAAAGGGGGAGCTTAGAGAAGGACAGGATATTAGGCAGAACAGTTCTCTTAGACAGTGTCTCAAATTGCCAGAAGATTCCTGGTTACAGAGCTATGATGTTCCTAAAGGCTCAGATATATATCTGTTGGCTTCCATGCAAATGTTCAGCCAGTGTCGCTTTAGCATAATTGATCAGTCTTGACAGAAATGGAAAGAATGATCTTACCATGCTGGACATCTGAGCCCTGTTCCCTGCTCTGCCTTCAGCTTTGCATGTGATCAGGGACAAGTCACCTCTGTTTCACAGCTTTAAGACTAACACAGAAATACTTGGCTTGACTGTTTTGCCTGTAAGCTCCTCAGATCACAAGCTCATCGAGAACTCTGGTCAAGAGCTAGACCAAGACAGTGCTAGTTGCCTTATAATAAAAGGTTCCCTTATGGTTGTAGAAAAGCACAAGCATGTCTGGCTAGACACTTGCAGGTATGGTCACTTGCACACTGCCCAGGATACATACGTGTATCTATGCTCCTTGCACAGTGCCATATATGTCACATCAGCAGTCTCTGCACATATCCCACCTCTTAAGTGCTTTCAGCTTGGGATTCACATCAGGGAAGATAATACTGGCACAACTCTTTTGAGAAGAACTGAGGCCAGGGACTTGACTTTATACTCTTAGACAGGAATTTGATGAGGATTTTTGTAAGAGTTCAAGTCTGAGCCAAACTTCAATGTGATAAAGTCAGCTTTCCATGGTGTAGGTTGGGTTCTATCAACCTGCTGGTTCCAATCCTTCCCAGTACATTTGGACCTTTGAATTTTTTCATCCACAGTCATGACACTTAGAAATACTGCTTGGCTTTTACTGGGAATTGGCAAGTTACAAACTCCTTTGTGTGTATGAGAAATCTCTTAATCTTCTTTTCTCTAAGAGAAGCTAGGAAAAGAACTGAGGGGAATTATCTTACTGTAAAATTAAGGCTTACAAGTAAAAGCAGAGTCATGAAAAGCTAAAGGTCCTTTAAAGCTAAAAGTCATGCTTAACTTGCTTTTTCAGCTCCTGGGGTTGTCATCCATCCACAGGAGCTCAGTATGTCACTATTTATATTTGCCAATACGTCCCACAAAAGAGAGAAAGTATTGTTGTGTAAGTCATTGCCCCAGTCCATAGTACATTGGGAAATTCCCATGAATATATACAATACAGAAGGAAACAAAGACATCCAAATATCTGCCTAGTAAATAATATATCTAAGCTTTTCAAAGAGTGACATACCAAAGCAATGAGGAATTAGTAAAAACCCTGGATTAGATATGGGTTCAAACTCCGCTCTCCTCAGGCTAACGTGACTTCCCAGCCTTATGAGCTGGGCTGAAGCCCAAAACCCTGGGATTAAGAAAAACAAAAAAATAAAGAAAAAAGGAAAAAAATAAAACAACCCACAGGTGGAGTTTTCAAGAGTAGCAAGAAGGCTTGGGAGTGCAAGTCTGTGAGATGTGTGCTCCTAAGTCCCTCCACTGCTTTGGAAGGCTCCTAGCTCTAGGAGTAAAATAAAAGTCAAGAGATATATATGACTGCTAGGCTAATGAAGCTTAATTTTTTCCAGCTCCCATTTATTCTTTGGTTTCACTGCAGAGCATTGATTTCTCATTCCTGCACCTTTTAGATATGCATATAAACAGGCACGCACATTTCATATATTGGCAAATGTATATACACAGAGCTAGGCATGGGAGTATGTTTATACATGTAAAGCAACTGGGTATTTACAAGCTGTTTCTAAGGTTATAATATACTTTGCTATTATGAACTGCTTCATTAACCTGTCAATCAAGTTATTTTCTCTCTTTCACCCCTCTTCTGTGTTACTCTGTGTGCTGGAAGCGAAGCATGTGTGTTTGTGTCAAGTGTATTATTTCAGACAGTACAGACACACAGACACACATGGATGCACGCCCAGGAATTAATATGGTTTCATTGCTGCCTCTCCAGGAGCTTGGCTCTGGCCTACCCTCTGGACTTCACTAGCCATGGAGATGCCTCATGCCGTCATTTATCACCCAGCCCCTGGCCAGTGGCACCGGGGTCCCGGCGCTCCTTCCCCAGGCAGCCTGGCTGCTGCACAGGAGGAGAGGCCTATCTGCAGCATGTTTGCAGTTTGGAAGCACTGCTGATGGGCTAGTCCCCAGTAAACCCCCCAAAAGTGCTGATGTGCTGAAAGCAGCTGACACTGATGGATCTGCTCTCATCTTGCCTTTCAGTCCCACTGCAAGAGAGAAGAGAGAGAGGAAGAGAAACAAAGGCAGAGATTAACTCTTTTGTCACAGAGCTCTGCAGTTTTACAAGGCAAGATAAAGCTGCTCTCCAGGTTGGGTGCAGATGGGACCAGCTCAGCACAGTCTGGCTGATTCTCTATGGAGTCAAATCCAAAGGAAAAAAAAAAAAACAAACCCAAAACAAAATAAAAAGCCTGAACTGCACAATTATTTACTGACAGGACCAGTGCTGCCTAACTGAGCCTTGTAACTTTCCTTGCAGTTGCAACCACAGCCAGGAAGACCCTGCAGGGATGCAGGGATGGATATGGTCCTGGGCAACTGGCTCTGGGTGGCCCTGCTTGAGCAGGGGGGTTGGACAAGAAGTCCCCCTTCCCACATCAACCATTCTGTGATTCTATGATTCTCCCAGATCTGCACATCAGCTATTAAACCAACAACACTGCTTGCACCCACACTGCTTAGGCACACATATTGCAGGTATACCCAGACAAACCCACCCGGACTGATTAACACACGCAAATGCAGACCCTTGAGGCGTGACACACACTGCTCAGCCAGTAAGACACATTCCAGTGGATGCAGGCTCAATTAACACAGACATCCAGGTTGATCCTGTGCTTCATACATTCTTGTGTCTGAAATCACAGAGTGGATTTTGCATGTCCACGATGCCAGGCATCAGACTCCCCATACCAGAGCTCAAGCTGTCATTTTGATACCCCTCACTAGAGAGATG